>JAODAL010009494.1:0-110417 GCA_025379985.1 Phyllomedusa bahiana | reverse complement strand
TGAATAAACAAAAAACCCCTAATAACAATTCCCAAAAACCAAACAAAAAAAAAAAAAACAAAAAAAAATGCATCCAAGCCCTTCTTGAACTCTGTTATGAATTCCCCATTACAATTTCCTCGGGCAGAGAGTTCCACAGTCTCACTGCTCTAACAGTAAAGAATACCTTTCTATGTTTATGTAGAAACTTTCTTTCCTCCGTAGAGGATGCCCCCTTGTTTTTGATACAGTCCTGGGTATAAATAAATCTTTCGCGGATCTCTATATTGGCCCTTAATATATTTAAACAATATTTATTATGTCCCCCCGAAACCGTATTTTCTCTAAACTAAATAAATAATAATAATAATCTTTATTTATATAGCGCCAACATATTCCGCAGCACTTTACAATTTGGAGGGAGTAGGTACAGACAAAAATACATACATTACACATTGAAAAGCTACTTACAGATGAGATACAAGGTGTGAAGGCCCTGCTCGCAAGAGCTCACAATCTATTAGGGTGTATGGTCGAGATGAAGGGTAAGAAGTGCAAGGTTTACAATGGTCCAGCCATGTGACTTAAATATGGAGGGGTTTATGTAGAATTCGGATGAACCTGCCACCCTGACAGTACATCTATATACAGATAAGTGCTGAATTGTAGAGAGTGACAGAAAATGTGTGCGTTAGAGAGTGGGGAGGGGAGGTTAGAAATTAGGGATCTTGGTAGGCCAGACTGAGAAAATGTATTCTCAGAGCCCTCTTAAAACTATGAGGGTTGTGAGTGTGCCTGATCACCTGCGGTAGTATGTTCCAGAGAACTGGTGCCGCCCGTGAAAAATCTGGGAGGTGGGCATGGGAGATTCGGATGACTGAGGAATGTAGTCTAAGATCATCCGCCAAGCGGAGAGTCTGAGTAGGGTGGTAGACGGAGATGAGGGAGGAGATGTAGAGGGGTACAGTGCTGTGGGGAGCTTTATGGGTGAGTGTGATGAGTTTATATTATATCCTGTGCTGAATGGGCAACCAGTGCAGTGACTGACACAGGGTAGAGGCATCAGTATAGCGGCTGGAGAGAAAGATGAGCCTGGCTGCTACATTCAGGACAGATTGTAGAGGGGAGAGTTTGGAGAGGAGACCGATAAGCAGGGAGTTACAGTAGTCCAGATGAGAAAGAATAAGAGCAGTAATGAGAGTCTGAGTTGTTTCCATAGTGAGAAAAGGACAGATTCTGGAGATGTTCTTGAGGTGCAGCTGACAGGAGCGGGCAAGGGATTGGATATATGGGGTGAAGGACAGATCAGAGTCAAGTATAATCCCAAGACAGTGGGCCTGCGGCCTAGGAGTTATGGTGGTGCCACACACTGAAACTGAAATAGCAGGGTGGGGTCTATTAGTAGATGGTGGAATGACTAGAAGTTCAGATTTAGTAAGGTTTAGTTTAAGATAGAGGGAAGACATGATGTCGGAGACAGTGGATAGACAGTCATTGGTGTTTTGTAGGAGAGTAGGACTGATGGCACTGGAGGAGGTGTATAATTGAGTGTCATCAGCGTAGAGATGGTACTGGAAGCCAAATCTGCTGATGGTTTGTCCAATTGGTGCTGTGTAGATTGAAAGGGAGGTGAGGACCTAGAATGGATCCCTGAGGAACCCCAACTGTGAGAGGAAAAGATAGAACCTGAAAATGAGACACTGAAGAAGCGGTTAGAGAGGTATTATGAGAACCAAGAGAGAGCGGTGTCCTGGAGGCCAATGGTGCTGAGCATGCTGAAGAGGAGATGGTTATCATAATGGTCAAATGCTGCAGGGGAGACCCCAGGAGAAGCAACAATGAGTAGTTGCCCTGACATTTTGCGGTCAGGAGATCATTTGAAACTTTTGCTAGAGCAGTTTCTGTGGAGTGTAGGGTGCAGAAACCTGATTGCAGAGGGTCAAGAAGAGAGTTAGCAGAGAGATAGCTGATTAGGCGAGAGTAGATCAAGCGTTCCAGGAGTTAAAAGGTTAGAGACTGGTCGGTAATTAACAGCGCAGGATGAGTCCAGGGTGGGCTTTTTTTAGTAAAGGAGTTATAACAGCGTGTTTAAAGGAGGATGGAAAGATCCCAGTGGAGAGAAAGAGGTTGAAGATTGCAGTAAGGTTAGGGGAGGAAAGCGGGAGAGAAATAGACGGGAGAAGGTGGGAGGGAATGGGGTGACTAGAGCAGGTGGTGGGGCAAGCAGACAAGAGAAGCCTGGATACTTCTTCTGTTGTTGGGTCAAGGGCTGAGAGCAGACTATAGGACATGCGGGGAGGGACAGGATGGGTGTTACTTGAGGATTGAGATGCAATGTTTTGCCGGATTCTGTCAATTTTCTCTTTGAAGTGAGTGGCCAGGTCGTCAGCACAGAGGTCAGTGACCAGGGCCTGAGCTTTAGGCCTGATGATGGAGTGGAAGGTGTTAAACAGGTGTTTTGGGTTGTTGTGTAAGGTTGAGATGAGGAAGGTGAAATATTTTTGTTTGGCGCAGTGAAGGGCAGTGTGGTAAATCCTGACCATGAATTTATAGTGGAGAAAGTCTGCAGGTAGCTTTGACTTTATCCACAGACACTCAGCACACCTGGAACATCACTGCAGATGGCGAGTCTGAGGCGTGTGCCAAGGCTGTCGGCGTCTGACTCTGGTGGAACGGTGTGTGAGTGGTGCCAATATGTCCAGGGTGGTTGAAAGAGTTTCATTGTAATGTTTGACAGCCAGATCCGGACAGGAGAGGGAGGAGATTGGGGCAGTGCAGACTGTATGTTGTCTGTGAGTTCCTGAGTGTTAATGGAGCGGATATTTCTGAATGTGTGAAGGGCAGTTGTCTCCAGAGAAGGCTGAGAGTTAGTGATAGTGAAGGAGATAAGGTTGTGGTCTGAGAGAGTATAAGGAGAATTAGTGAGGTTAGAAATTGAGGAAAGATGACAGAAAATAAGATCAAGAGAGTGCCCATCCTTGTTGGTGAGAGAGTCTGTAAGCTGAGATAGGCCGAGGGAAGAGGTTAGTGAAAGAAACGGAGGGGCAAAGGGAGACATGGGGTCATCAATGGGGATGTTGAAATCACCATGATGAGTGTGGGTATTTCGGTAGAGAGAAAATGAGGGAGCCAGGCAGAAAGATTATCCAGAAACGGGGTGAGTCGAGGGGTCTGTACACAACCGCCACTCTGAGGGAAAATGGCCGAAAGAGTCTGAGGGTGTGGAGGGGAAAGTGAGTGAGGAGGCAGGAGGAATGACCTGGTTAGTGCAGTGTGGAGAGAGAAGTACGCCGACTCCTCCACCCGGCCTGTTCTCAGGTCTGGGGGTGTGGGTAAAGTGAAGGCCGCCATAGGTGAGAGCGGCAAAGGAAGCGGTGTCAGATTCCTGGAGCCATGTTTCTGTGAGAGCCAGCAGATTGAAGGAATGAGAAAGGAAAAGGTCATGAACAGCAGTGAGTTTATTACATATAGATCGGGCATTCCACAAAGCACATTTAAAAGGGGCAGGAAAAGATGTACAGCAAATAGCAAGCAGGTTAGCAGGAGGTAGGAGGTGGGGTGAGCCGTAAAGGAGGGTGGGACGGGGTTAGGAGAGCTGTCAACTGCAGCAAGAAGCAGGAGAAAGAAAAGATACAGCAGATGGTTTAGTGGTGAATATGAGCAGCATTTGTGCGGCACTATGTAAACTGGCGATCTGTGGTAGTTCAAAAGGGAAAAAAGTGTATGGGATGAATACATAGGTGAGAGAAGGAGAGAGGCATTGATATGGATAAGATTCTTAGGGGGTGAGACTGTGTGTAGATCGAAATAGTAAGCATACAAAACAAAAAAGAAAAGTTTGTTCAGCTCACCTGGTATGCTTGCATGAGTAGCCAACGCCCGGATTGAATGACTGAAAGCTCCCAGCCCAAAGGGAAATCCAAAAGGAAAAAAGGCAAATAAGAAATCCAGCGTACACGGAAATTCATGTATGAAGTAGAAAAATGAGGTTCCAGCGTTTATTAAAGGTTAAAATATTATGACAGGTATCAAATATATCGCATCCAGCCGACGCGTTTCAGGTATTTTTTCTATAGAGGTTCCAGCATATATTTATTATGGCAGAGGGCACATCGGATGTCATTACTAGCCTGCCAGCTAGGAGAGAAAGAGCAGCACGAATCTTTCTAAGGACTGAACACTCCAATGTTTGTGATAATAATGAGGATTTGAAGAGCAATATGAAAAAATTAGAACGTCTAATGTCAAAAGAACTCAAATTATGGTGGGACCAGACCACGTTGGAGTCATATATTGAACAAGAGATGATTCCTAGAGGTCTGCGGTTAAAGAAATTCCCAACTAATATGACAGATAAAACGTTCATGGATCAGTGGAATTCTATCCTCAGCGAATGCTCTTTCAAGTTAATGAAATTGCTGATTAAACATGAGAATGAGATGAGAGCTACTATCAATACAGACATTATGGAGTTGAAAACCCTGTTACAGTCCACGGAGACTACATCATTATACAAAGAGTTGTATGGTAAAATCACAGAGAATTTAAAGAAACTAGAGGACAATATTGTAGCATACAAAACCAAAAAATTCTCACGTGATACTAATGATTACGAGCAAGACAAAGTCTACAATTGGACATCTTATAACAGAGGTTTAAAGTCTATTCTCAAGTCACCTATGCAATATGGTCAGACTCACCCTGGTTATAATAAAGTGACATTTCCGGACCTTGATAACTCGGGAGACCCAAGATTGTACTCCACTTCAGATGAAGCCTCGGATGCCTCATCTTTGGGGCAACCGGATCCAGAATATAAAAATAGAAAATCAACACCGAGATCTAATACTACCCCTGGTCCATCAAAAAACGTAGGCGCAGGGGTGGAAGAAAACATAAGAGCCAGAAGGCAAACCAAGAGACGGAATTACAGATATTAAATCACCCTGTGGTCAATCTCTCTAGTTATATTGTGTCTGAGACACAACTCTCAGTATTATCGAAAGGCTTGAATTTTGTACCAACTAAGGATTTTGATTTGTATCAAACTATTTTGGACGTAAATTATTTTGCTAGGACGTTGACACTCAAAAATCATTTTTCACAGCACAATGGGACTGGTACCATACAAGAGATTAAGAATCAAAAACCTTTAAATACACTATGCACTAACTATTTTTCTTTTGCAGAAAATATTTGTTTAACGGATTTAAGGTCTTTGAGTAATGAAAACTATGGTGGTGAACAATCACAACATATAGAAATAATGGTTAAGAATAGAGATTTTTACCCTTTTCAATCCCGCCCTAAAGGATTGGACCTGTTTCAAGATTGTGTAGAACAAGAATTAATGAAATTAAATAAAGAAATTGTGAGAAAACAATCTAAATATAATCTTACTAAAAAAGAGCAGTTAGCCTTTATAGAACTAGGGAATAACAAAGATCTACTGATTAGACCTGCAGATAAGGGTGGTTTCGGTTGTACTCCTAGATGCAGGTCTATATTTGAAATTAAATGAGACAATTCTTAATGATACCTCTACATATGTCCCTCTGAGTCAAGATCCCACAAGTGAATATCAAAAAATATTGAAATCCATATTAGATCAAGGGATGGCAATGGGTGTTATAACTTCTACTTTTGCAGAAAAGTTGTAAAGTAAATTCCCATTATCCCTATTTTCCCCTCTTTTCCTAAGGTACACAAGAGATTTTCCTCCACCACTGCGGGCCCATCGTATTGGAATTGGCTCTTTAGGAGAAACTTTAGGTCGTTGGGTGGATACCATTTTACAGCCTCTTGTGATTATGTTGCCAGGCTATATTAAAGATACTAAAAGTCTAACTACTATGTTGGTGGATGCAGAATGGGATATTACGTACTCTTTGGGGATCATGTGATGTGATTTCCCTGTATCCGTCGATACCTCATAATCTTTCCCTTGAAGTTCTGGATTCTCATCTTCATTTGGCATAGTACTTTTTCTATGGATCTAATACAATTCATTCTGATATGCATAGATTTTTTTGTTGCACCATAATTATTTTTGTTTTGATGGCAAATTCTTTTTACAACAGTGTGGTGCGTCCATGGGAGCGAGGTTCTCTCCGTCCCTGGCGAACATATATCTGTCTGCCTGGGAGGAGAGATACCATTTGTCTTCCAGTTGGCCTGTCGCCCCCACATCAGGTGGGATGGTCGTTACATAGACGACCTGCTCCTGATGTGGGGAGGACCCATCAACAAGCTATGGATTTTGGAATTATGTAAACAATACAACATGAACTTAAATTTTACATTTCATGGCATAAGGGTACTATTAACTTTTTGGATATCACATTGGTGGGCTTTTGAACAGAGAGTGGAAGTGTTTCCCTATCGGAAAAACCCATTGCCCGAAACACCATTTTGCATGCAAAAACGCATCATCCCAGACATGTCATTGAGGCTATACCCTACGGGAACTCACGAAATTAAAAGGAACTGTTCCATCTCAATTCCCTTTTCCCAAATTTTTGAAAAAAAGACATATGAGAGGTTACATAAAAAGTGGCTACTCAAAATGGCTATTAGATAAAAAATAGCCGCAGAATAGAGAAAGTAACTAGAGAAGATCCTTTTAAAACCTAAAGAAGCTACAATTGAAGAATTTATGGTAAAAGAGAAGAAAGAGGATAACAATAAAAAAAATCACTTTTACTACTACATATAGCCCACAGTTTAATAGGGTCTGCGAGATTATTAAAAAACATCTTCATTAATAGGAGACTAACAAATAATGAACAAAGATTAACACAAGATATTCGTTTTGTCTCTAAACGCGGACATACTTTGAGACGTATTTTATCTCCTAGCACTTTCTCTTCCCAAGATAAAATTTCTACTGATCATGTTTGGTTATCAGTTAAGGGCATGTATAAGTGTTGGACATCTAAGATGCACTACTTGTAATCATGTTCAGATTCACATACTTTTCATTCCACATCTCAGAATACTAACCACAAAATACAGTCATATATTTAATTGTAACACAAAATGGGTCATTTTATCTAATTACATGTGGCACATGCCATTTTACAATACGTGGGATGCACATCATGTACCCTAAAGACACGTATCCGTAGGCACATATTGGATGCCAAAAAGACCCTCAATATTTGGGGTATCTATGGGATCCAAGCATTTTCAAGACATACATTTGGAGATACATCGGATCTTATTTGTTTCAGGGAATAGAGAGAGTTAAAAAACCTAGAAGAAAGGGGGAGACTTTAGAAAGAAATTGCGGCACGAGAAGCGTGATGATTTTTAAACTTGTACTAGACATCCGCTTGGTTTAAAAAAACGATATGATCTTATAACGCAATATTAGCTTTTTTCATCAAATACATCTGCATTTTGTTTTTAACTACAGTAACATTCTTAATGTTTGTATTTACTTTGCCGGCCCAATCACGTGATGTGACGGGGAGTATCATGTGATGAGGGTCGGCTATATTTAAGTAATGTATTTCATTGTAACTTTATGCCATGACTAAGGACTTCGGCTCTGAAACGCGTCGGGTGGATGCGATTTTATTTGGGGTACCTGTCATAATATTTTAACCTTTAATAAACGCTGGAACCTCATTTTTTCTACTTCATACATGAGTGCCGTGTCGCTGGATTTCTTCATTTGCCTTTTTTCCTTTTGAAATAGTAAGCATGGTGAATAAGATGTATTTAAAAAGTGCAGATACTCACAAAGAGGCGACCATTCTAGCCCCCTTCTGCCCACTTCTGTCTCATTTCTGGCTTATTTCTGCAGATTCATATTCATATTACAAATCTGGTTCACTACGATATGGTACACTAACCCTTGGTCAAACTGACCCAGCCTATCTAATTTATACCATGCTATGTGCAGGACATTGATATAAATCAGTTGGGCCCAGGTGTCAGCAATGGGTGGATTACAAATGACCAGCAGAAAGAAGAAACTTCAAGGGGGGTATATGGATTTATAGCAACAGAAATAAACATAGGGTGATTATTGAACACAGAGATTGGGTGCAATCTATGCATTCACATACTAGGAAAACAAAGCAGTACATTCAGACTTATATAATGATGAGAATGATGGGAGCTGTAGTCCACAATTCACAATTCACATACCATGAAAACAAAGCAGTACATTCAGACATATATAATTATGAGAATGATGGGAGCTGTAGTCCACAATTCACATACCTTTTGAAAAGAAGAAAAAAACGTGATGGGGGGGTTCGGGGGTTGTCTACATAAATTAATTTCGGCTTATTTCTGCAGATTCAATTCAGTTCAGATTCACTTTCAAACTTTTTTCATTTACAAATATTTTTCACTACTAATGGTAAATTTCAAATAACCCAAACCCTTTACAAATCTTTTGGGGCATTGCAGTCCACACAGCCTTTTATTATTTTTGTTGCCCCCTTTGTACCTGTTTCAAGCTCTACAATTTTTTCCGTGGCACGGTTTTGCCCAAAATGAACAAATTCCATGTGTGGATTAACAGTGACTTTAGGGGAGTATAATTTTTCTCATCACGCTCTACCCCCCTTTTAATGCAACCCATGACCCTTTTTCCTTGGCACTGCTCCCTGACATGGCTGCTACATTTTAAGTTTACTGCCACCAGGATTCCCCAAGCCCTTTCCCAGTCATTTTTATCCAGTTTTTTTCCATTAACATGTAATCATTAAGGATTTTTCCCCCCCCTTTGTGCTTAACCTCATTTATCATTTTAAAAAACCTCTTGCCACTTCTCGCCCGGGGCCTCCAACCTATCCAGATCCCTTTGAAAAAAAACTTTTATCCTCTTTTTGTGGGGATTACTTTACAAGCTTAGACCCACTGCAAAGATCAATATTCTCCGTACAATCCTTGTGAAACATTTAAAAAAATATTAAAGGGGGATAGGGCCCAATACTGGGGTACCCCCACTATAACGGGGACCATCTGGAAATTTACCTTTAAACTACCCTTTAGAACCCATATACAAGAGCTCAGCTTCTCCCCTCTATCATTAACCCAATATCACAAGCTCTGCTTCTCTCCTTCTATCATATCCCCCATAAACACAGACTCTTCCCCCTCCCTACATATAACCCTATATATCACAAGCCAGTTTTTCTCTCCCTCTAACAAAACCCCCTATATATCACAACCAGCTTCTTTCCCTCTACATATAACCCATATACACAAGCCGCTTCTCTCCCAAAACATATAACCCATATATCACAAGCTCAGTTTTCCTCCTTTTAAATAACCCTATATACACAGAGCTCAGCTCCTCCCCTTTAAAATAAAAACCCTATTATCACAAAAACTCAGTTCTCTCCTCTATCATATAACCCTATATACACAGACTCTGCTTTCTCCCTTCATCATTAACCCTACATATCACAGAGCTCATTTTTCCTCCTTATCAATAACCCCATTATCAAACTCTACCAAACAATCCATTAACTACTACATTTGGACCTATTATCCACCAGAACATGACCACAAATTAACCACCACATAGTGCAAAAAATACCCCACACTATTACTAATCAGTCACAAAGACCAATATACTGCCAAAATTAGTACCATAAAAGTGAATTACTATTAAACACAGGCTCTGCAGA
Source organism: Phyllomedusa bahiana (assembly GCA_025379985.1). Taxonomy (NCBI): domain Eukaryota; kingdom Metazoa; phylum Chordata; class Amphibia; order Anura; family Hylidae; genus Phyllomedusa; species Phyllomedusa bahiana. The sequence continues at coordinate 100,785 of JAODAL010009494.1, read as the reverse complement.
CGTAATAACCCCATAATGACCATATGTGGTAAAACCAGTGAACAGTCGTGCAGACATAGGGATTAAAGTTAGTTACACTTGTGACTCACGGGTGACGTCTCTCTGATATCTTGATTTTCCCCTTTTGTTTTGCATCCGGTCCCCAGACCGCCACAGACATCTCCCTCCCCCACTTGTCCCGGGGAATTTTAGAAAAACAAATACTTAGAATCCTCACCTTCCACACCTCACCCCCTCCCCCCCGGGTTTATATGGGTCCTTTTAGGGGCAGGATTTAACTTTTAGCTATATGGGGCCCCAGAAGACCAGTTTAGGTAGGTAATGGGTCCCATATAGGCAGGCAGGTTTAAGTAGCTATGGGGGGCCCCATATAGCACAAGAAAAAGGTTTAGGTAGAGTATATGGCCCCATAAAACAGGAAAGTTTGGGTAACATAGGCCTCAATAATACCAAAATTTAGGTACTATGGGGGCCCCAATAGAAGCAGATTTTTAGGTAGCTATGGGGGACCATATATGAGGCGGCGGGTTTAGGGTAGGCTATAGGGGCCCCATACAGGCAGGCCGGGCATAGGGTAGGATATAGGGGGCATATATAGCCTGGCGGGGCATAGTGTAGGCTATAGGGGGGCATATATATAGGCAGACGGGGCATAGGCTAGGCTATATGGGCCATATATATAGGCAGGCTGGGCTTAGGAAAGTCTATAGGGGCCATATAAAAGGCAGTCGGGCATAGGGGTAGGCTATAGGGGCTATAAAAAGCAGGTAGGGCTTTGGGGCAAATATAGGCGGCAGATTTATAGGGGCTATAAAAAGGCACGGGGCTATAGGGTCAATATATAGACAAGGGGCATAGGGGTCAATATAAAGGCAACAGGCTATAGGGGGCTGATATAGGCAGGCAGGGCAATAGGGTCAATATATAGGCAGGCAGTGGCTATAGGGGCCAATATATAGGCAGGCAGGGCTATAGGGGGCAATATATAGGCAGGCAGGGCTATAGGGGGCAATATATAGGCAGACAGGGCTATAGGGGCCAATATATAGGCAGGTCGTGCTATAGAGGCCAATATGTAGGCAGGCATGGCTATAGGGGCCAATATGTAGGCAGGCAGGCTATATGGGCCAATATATAGGCAGGCAGGGCTAAGGGGGCCAATATATAGGCAGGTTTCTTCATTAACTCCTTAACGTCCGCCCACCGTCTTTTGACGGCGGGCATTTCAGGTCGTTCGTCTGCAGCGACGTCTTTTGGCGTCCCCCGATCCCAGAGCATCTCCTGCAGGCACCGGAGAGCGGAGGAAACCTCTGCAACCCAGTGCTTTAACCCTTTGATTGAGGCGGTGCGTTACCGGAGTGCAATCAAAGGGTTTCCCCTGCTCTGTCAGGTGATCGGAACACCCGGTGACCCGACAGAGCCAGGGGAACGGTTGCACAGTCAGCTCTGGGGATCTAGAGTGACCCCAGAGCTGTCTGTGTAACAAGCCAGTGATCAGGACACACTGTGTGCTGTCCTGATCACTGCCTGTGTCAGACTGACACAGATTACAATGTATTAGCATATATAAATATGCTAATACATTACTAAGTGTAAAAAAAAAAAATGTTAAACAGTTCTCCTTTCATAGGAGTAAAAAAAAAAGTAAAACAAAACCATAAAAAGTGTAAAAAAACAAATAAATAAAATAAAAAAAAAAAAAAAATATTTAATAAAAAATAATTGGTGCATAAATTACACGCAACAAAAAACCTACACAAATTAGGATATCCACCCAACCGTAATAACCTTTAGAATTAATCTACACAAGTTATTAAGCGAGAAATGTGAATGGTGATAAAAAAAAAAAATAATAATTTTGATTTTTTAAAATAAAAAAAAAAAACTGGGCAGTTATTTATAAGTAATCGTCCAGGTCGTTTGGGTTCACAGCACCTGGATCGTATGGATGACGTCCCTGAGGATCCGCGAACTCTAAAGCCAGAGTTCGCTCGATCGGCGTCGGGTGTCAGCTGTATATATACAAGACACGACATCCCGCAGCTGTCGGCCCCGACCCCCACCGGATCGCTCCGTGGGGGGCTTTTAACCCCATAATTATCGCGACCATAGCCGGTCGCAATAAACTAAAGAGACCAGGAGAATCGCGCATCACTCCTGCGTCCTGGTCGCGGCAGCAGCGCACGATCGGGAGCGATCCAGGTGCGGTCTCCTGCCTCCATACAGACACCACGGCGGGACAGAAGAATGCCTTCCGGGTTTGACTTATGACGTCACGACTCCCGGAATGGATCGGATCAGCCCTGTGGGCACATGCCCCATTCATCGTAGGACATGACAAGTTGCATAGGAACCAGTCATAAGCAACAAGCAAGACACTGATTTCCTATTGAATGATAGATCTAAATATCTCTAATTCAAATCCCCATATTGGTAAAAGATAAAATAAAAATGTAAAAAAGTGGAAAAAGAAAGTAAAAAAAGTAAAAAACAAGTCTAAAACACTAAACACGAAAAATAAAATAAAAATAACGTACATACCGCCCTTTTCCCATTTACAAACGCCAACGCCCCCAAAAAAAGATTCAAAAATAAATATATACCCATATTTGGTATCGCCGAGTGTGCGTAACTGACCTGCCCTATAAAACTGTCATGTTAATTAACCGCGTACGGTAAACGCCGTAAAAAAAAAAAAAAACAATCACAGAATAAAGATTATTTGTTCATTACCAACATTCCCGCAGACACATAAAAATGGAATTCTAAAAAGCGATCAAAAACTCACTAGAAACGCCAAAGTTATACCAAATAAAACGTCAGTTCATCCCGCAAAGAAAAAAGTCCTTATTACAAGCTCTGTATACGAAAAATAAAAAATGTAATAGCTCTCAAAGATAGCGATGCATAATATTGTTTTACCACACTAAAATCACTTGTCTTTTTTTTTCTTAAAGTGAGTGCTTCTAAAATAAAAAAAAAACTATATAAATAGGGGTATCGCTCGCCATAATCGTAGCGACCCAAAGTAGTAAAGCTAACTTATCATGGACCACTGCACGTGAGCCCTGGTTAAAAATAAAAAATAAAAACACTACTAGTGTATTGCGCAGTATTTCTCTACACCACAGACCTTCCAAAAAATGGATTTAAACAAGCGATCAAAAAGCCTGTCCCCCCACAAATGATACTAAATAGAAAACGTACGTCAACTCATACTCGCAAAAAACAAGTCCCTTACGACATCTCCAAGCACATAAAAAGTTAAAGGTTATGGCTCACCGACTATGGCATGCAAAAACTGTTTTTCCTGTTGAATAAAAAGGTTATTTTCTATTGTATAAAAAGCAGTAAAACATAAAAAAATATACAAATATGGTGTTATCAGTGATAATCGTCATGAACCTCTGAGATAAAGCTACCATGTCAGATATACCGTACATGACCTCTATAAAAATAAAAATACAAAAACACTCACCAAGACATTTGCTTTATTTTTAGTTCAAAACATCTCAGAAAAACCTTAATCTAAAAAGTGAACATAGCATCATAATGCACCCATAATGAGTAACCGACTAAAAACTTCTACTCATCCCGCAAAAAAACAAGCCCATACACCGCTACTGCACACAGCAAAATAAAAAAGTTTGGCTGTCAGAAATAGTACAACAACCTTCATAAAACCGAACGCAATGTTTTTATAGACAAATATCTACTTGAAACAATGTAAATAAAAACGAAAAAACTATATAAATCTATATCATTGTAATTGTACCGACCCCCATATAAAGTACTCACTATCATATGACACTGCATCTGGCTCGATGCTGTAAAATTTGAAACCTAACACAAAAAACAATGACCTAACTGCTGTTTTTTTCCCCCCCATTTTCCTATGCGCCAATGCTAAAAAAAAACTAGGAACACCGTCTGCAACCAAAATGCATCAGTACAACCCCCAGAGTAGATCCTGATGGGTGTTGAAATCCAAAATGTTGGAGCGACTTCTGGAATGTCTTTTCAGCCTGTTCTGCTAGCATTTATGGGGTCTTTGCAAATGCTGACAGCCCCACCAAATCTGCGTTCCAAAAGCCAAATACGCTCCCATCCTAAAACGCCCTGCCATCCCCAAACAGCAGTTTTAACATCCCGCACCATGTATGGTATTGCCGAACTATGGGAAGAAATTGCTTAACAAAGTTTGGGAGGGTTCTGTTTCTTTTCTCAGGATTCTTGATATATAAGAAACATTTTAAGCTACAATTTGCGATTTTTTGAAAAAAAAAAATTTTTTAATATTTTCTCAGCCTTATGCCTAAAAACTATCGTTTGTGAATCACCTGTGGTGGTCTATATACACACATGCCACCCCTGGAATATAATCCATTTAAGGGGTGTATTTCCTACTATGCGGATCTATTTCTACAGGGGTGTATTATTAAGTTTTAAGTCCTATAGGTGTCCCAAACCCTTAAATGTGCGCCTAAATAAAAACTTATTGACAAATAGAGAACCCCAGAGTATAGATATGCTCGCTACTATTCTGGGAGCTTATGGTTGAGCCAAATAATACACTAGGGCCACATATGGATAGCTCTAGAAAATGGCAGACCTGGGTGAACATTGCATATTAAGTGCATCATACCTATTCTCAGTTTTACACAGTATTCCAGTGAAATATGGATAAATATTGAAAATCTGCAAAAAAAGTGAAATTTTAAATTTCACCTCTCCACTCTGTAGCCCTTTAATTTCTTGAAATATCTGAAGGGTTCAAACTACCTAGAATAGTGTTGTAAATACGTTAAGGGGTCTATTTCTTCTCAGATGGCGTCACTTATGTGGGGGTTTCTAACATGCAAGCCCCTCAAAACCACTGTCAAAAACCTGGAGTGGTTCCCTAAAAAAATGTAAATATTGCAATTATCTTGAAAATGTGAAGAAATTACTTACTAAAACTTTCTAAGTCCTCTAATGTCGTAAAAAAAAAAAAGACATTTAAAAAATGATGCCTAAACCTATAGTGAGACTAATTGTAGATCTACGATAAAAACAACTATTATTGGTGGTGAATAATTATCTGGTCTTTCACGCAGAAATTTTGCAACTTTGCAAAATCGCAATAATTTTTTCCAAGGATTGTATGGGATAAAAATTTCATTACTATCTTAAAGCCAATGTGTCAACGAGAGAAACCAATCTCTGAATCACAATGAATACGGTATAATGTTTCAAAAAGTTATTCCACATAAATTGACACATGTCAGATTTACAAAAATAGGGCTGTATCAGGAATGTCAACAACTGGCTGGTCATTTAGGGAGTTAAACTATTCACACCATAAAGTAACAACTCGGTCTTCGAATAAAACAAAGCCTCATACAACTGCTCATTGAAAAAATAAAAAAGTAACAAAACTGATATGAAACACAAGGAGGACAAAAAAACGAAAAAAAAATTTCTGTTCATTAACTACAATGTCAGGCGTTATGTGCTTAAGGGGATAAATATTTAAAAAATAAGAAATACTTACTGTCTCTCGCATCCTCCATAAAATCGTTGTGCGATCGCGCAGCCCCGCCTGGGCAGTCTGTGCTCGGAGCGGGCCCCTGCTTATAACTAATGAAGAAGCCAGGGAGAATTTTACTGCAGATCTATGATACAAATAGTTTGACACACACACTTCTTGTTTTTACATAGTGACAGTACACTAAAAAAAAGAGAATCTGTCCATTTAGTTCAGCCTATTTTCCTGCAGTGGTTATTGTCACAAAGGCAAATAACCCAAATAATGAAGAAAAAATTCTTCCAAACCCAGAATAAAAATGAATCCCTATATCAATCCCTATCCCTAACTCAACAGTCTAAACAGCCAATTATAATAGTGTCATATTATATTGTTCTAGAAGAGTTTCTTTTTCAGCCCTGGTCCAAGAGATTTAAATTAACATGTCTTAACATGTGATATAAATGCTTTTTCTTCATGCCTGTTGTTTTTCTATCTAATTGGATTTCACTACTCATTTTGTTTCAGAGAACTAACTTTATAAATATTTTTTCACCAATGTAAATAAGTGTAAGAAACATTTTTGTGGGGTAAATGACCATTTATAGTGTGTGTGTTTGGTGGTTTTAAGTGTTATTTTTTTTTAAGTGTTTTTTTTCTTTTAACGAAGTGTTTGCATTTTTTTTCCTTAATCAAAAAGAAAAAAGAGCAAAATTTTAAAAAGTAAAAACATTAAAAACCATGTAACCAGTGACTCTGAGTGTTGATAAGAGCTACGAATTTTATCGTACATAAGTTGAAATCGGCAAGGTTTTTATGTGATCACAAATTTCCAAGATCATAGCGATTAGATTAAAAGTTAAAATCACTGAGTCATCCATCAATTAAGAATCTAGCCATTTTTCGTCGCTTTCCTGTAATTTTGGCGAGGCCAGCCAAATCATATTACAGAATAGAGCCAGGGGTGAGATGTGTGTGCACGGTCCATGACTGGTAATGTGTATGGTTGCATTGGCTGAAAAATCACAATGAGACCTCATTTTTAAACATAGACAAAAGACGATTCCTGTTTCCAACACAGCCTCAGTTGTCTCACGACGTCTCATATGGATAGGACACTGCGGCTCTGCCGTGGCCAAACACTCATGTCGAAAAATTAGGTCTACTTCTGCACAGAGAAACCTCTACTATTATCTGTAGATTCCTTTCCAATTTATTAGATTAGAGAATTTGAAGTTTTTATGTAGTTAGCTAAGAATTTTAAAGCAGCATCTAACCGCTGTAAATTCACGGCGGTGGGAAGCTGGTGGGGGGGGGCCCCCGCATGGGCGAAACACAGACAAGCTCTATCTATAAAAGAACACTGGATAAAAGTTCACACAAAGTACTTAGTGTAACATTGTAGTGGAATATCTTTATTATTAACAGTTTGCTAGGCTGAAATATTTCCTGATAATTGGGGCGAACAGCCTGAAAACTTTATATTGGATACACACATTATCTAGTAACTCAGGTCGTCTTTCTTTATTACTGCAAAACTCCACCTTTTATTATCATATACGCATTTCTCACATAGGTGTTCATTTCTTCAATATTACCCCATTACACACCTGTGACTGTGTCAATATATTCCACCTTGCAGTTAAATTAATCAATCCAGGCAATCTTGTAGTCAGCACAGTGTTGTTTGTTGCCAATAAATACCGGTATCTTACAGAAACACACATGTTACGTGTTTTTTTTTTTTGACTTATTTGTCGCACTCCAGCACTGTTCACGATTGAACACAGCAATCTACTAAATCTATTAAAACCAGCAATTCTATATCCACCACAGTGGTAATTTAAATGGCAAAAAAATACCGATTATTTAACCAAACCATAACGAGTTAACGTTTTTTTGTGACTTTGCGCACCCACATTGTCATCTTGACCGCAGCATCTACGTAAATCTTAAAACAGCTAATTCTTTCTATATTCACCACAGGGATGAATGAAAGGTGCAAAAAAATACCGTTTATAGGAGTAACAAAACCACATAACATTACGTAGTTTTTTGACTTTTGAGCGCACCCATCATTGTAATTCATTAGGAGCGCAGCATCCACGTAAATCTTTAAACAGCATATTCTATAGTCACCTACAGTGAATTGAAAGGTGCAAAAAAATACCGTATTAAACAAAACATAACAGATACAAACATAACATACTACCTTTCTTTTCCGTCACTTTTTTAAAATGTGGGGGTCATGATCCCCCCCCTCTCAGTTTGGGGCTCGTGCTGTTGCCCAGGACAGTATAGTCCAATGGTCCAGTGGAAAACTAAAATGTTGGTTTGACAAGACTCACTTTTTGCGGCACTTTTTACACAATTTGGGGGTCAATGATGCAGGTTTTGGGGCTCATAGCGCGTTCACAGTACAGGATATTCAATGTCCTGTTCAAGAAACATGTTGGATTCATAAATCATACGCTACATGGCACTTTTTTTAACTTGTGGTTGAATGCAGGGTTTAGAGGTCAGGCTGTGTACAAGAGACCGGGATAATACATAGTGTCTGCGTGTACTTTATTTTCTGTGACTTTTATGATAACCATAAGTTTGTTGCCTTAAGATGTAGCACGTATCCATTTACTTGTTGTGGTGTTAAATTCGCTTCTCCAGGCCTTGTTTTGGTGGTGTAATAAAGAAGGTGTTGTTCTCTCCCATAACTATTAATGGTAACTTCGCTCATGAATCCCGAGGTGCTCACATATTCGAAAAACCGATTATCGAGAGCGGCCGACTATACGAACTATACGCATCGATTCTCGATCAGCCAACGCAATCTCTCACCACTGCAAAACAGTCCACATAGTTTTGAGTGACATCTTTATATAACCTGATTTACTTTTTCCTAGAAGGAACATGCATTTAGTGTAATGCAATGGTCAGTGAATTGCTAACGGTAGACTATATCACATTTAATCGGATTTTTTACATATTGCAAGAAAATATCTATGATCCCACTGACAATTTTTAGGCCTTACTAAAGACAATTCTCTTATCAGTTATAAGCACTTAAAATTATTTAATTTAGGAGGTGCAGGAAGGGACACCAATCCACCAGCTTCCACATCATTCCCTGAAAACTACTTAGCTTAAAGACTAATACCTTTTCTTTCTTCCAGCTGAAGATGGCTTATAAATGTATCCCTGGGGGCCTAGTGTGGCTCAGTGGTTAATTAATTTTATCTCTTCTTATGACTGAGATTTTCAGGTTGAGAAATGAAGAAGCTAATGAAAATAATAACTAATAACTCTGATGATCCAGGACAGTTAAGGAATAATAAAAAAAAAAAAAAAAAAGGATTTATTACTTGCTATCCACTATATATCTTACCATGCAGCAATAGTCACCCTGCTGAATATGCAGAAGAGTATTATTTCTTATACTACATCCCATCTGCCTCAGTATATATATGCTCTGCGATGACTATTACCTTTTTGTGGTGGTTTAGATGCTTGTAGATGCGTCTATCCATGCTTTAATGAACATCAACTCTTTATGCACTAAATTCCTGCTTGTGCTTATTTATAGTGAACAATCTAAACAAGTACAGTTGTAGTGTAAAGAATAAGGCTAGTTCTCACTGGCTTTATTAGTTGAGGCGCTCATATCTCTTTCTCGCGCGTATTTCGCGGCTACTTCTCTCTAAATACGAGCGAGAATTAAAGCACGGCCCCATAATTAAGGGTAGAATCCATAGTCTCAAGAGAACTATGGATTACGCCTCCTCTTCCCTGCTCATCGTACAATACGATTGTATTCTGTATGCTCGGGGAGATAAGAGACAAATGTAATAGAACGGTCCTACCTGTTCCGGCGGGCAGCCGATCCCCCCGCGTCGCGTAGTACGTGCCGATCAGCGCGACTCCCGAACCTCACGCATTAATTGCGGGGCCGTGTACATGTTGCCGTACATCCATGTGGAATGTTACCACCTGAAAGGTGTAGGTTCCTACAGCGAATAGAGGCACGTACCTGTTCGCGCCGTTATATGCCTGTTGTTAGAAGTATACGCTGGCTAGTTTGTACTTCTAACAGCATTCCAACCAGGTCCCCATTCACCCTCCCCTTATCCCTTTACATGTCACACTTCTTTCCTTCATGAGGCGCACAGTATCATGTCCCGAGTAATAACACTGTGAAATCATATTAGATTCTAGTGGATTTTATCATATTTGCGAAGCATACTTAGGACACATTGCAGTGTTATTACGTGACGAAATATACCCTGCAAGTACTCAGTGTAAACACCTTGTAAAGCAGAGACAGTGAAACAGCCTGAGTCTCTGATTACGATTGATATGGTTTAAAGGCTACTTCAGAAAGATAGCTAGAAGTCTCGTAGATCTACTACCATTACAGCTAAGCTAACCATAAGGTAAAAGTATTCCTCATAATGACCCCATGAAAGAAAATACATATCAGGCAAGTATTACTTATAGTTTGTAAGGGCGCAAATACAGTCAGGTCATATTATTATGACCACTTCCCACTTTTGATTATGAAGAATGTAGTTTATGGGGAGCTGGCTTGGTGGGCATATAAGGTATGGAATGGGCTATCTGGTAGCTGTCATGGGTAAAAGGAGCTATTTGTCACAGTTGCGAAAAGGAATGATTGTTGGCTATCAGGCCAAGGGTGACAGTATTTCTGAAACTGTGCAGCCTGTGAACCTTTCATGTGCTGCTGTGGTGAAAACGTACTGTGAGTGGACAAATGGCACCATTGCAAAACAAACGACATGGAAACTGCAAAGCACCACATGCCATTAAAGGGGTTTTGCCATGATGTAATGTTGACGTGGGAACCTCCAAAATGGGCATTTAATCACTTTTCTAAATATATGTGATTACAAAAAGTTAAAACTCTGAGAGCTACAGCATTTCTCAGCTCCCCCTTAGTTACCTCAAATGCTTCCCATAGAGACAACCACACACAGGAGCTTACACTCCGCGGTTGCGTAAACCTTCTTATCTGATGACGAGGCAAAATGAATGGATATTAAAGGCACCCCGGTTCATACAGTGCAGTCTGAGGGCTGTGTCTTTAGCTGAAGTATTGAGAATCCAACCTCTTGTACTGTTAATTATTTCATTTAATGTTTGAGACGCTCCCTGGATTTTCCTCACTCCTACACTTCACCCCCATCCCTCTCACCCCTGCAGCTTCATGACTCATCATGAATTGTATAATCACTGCTCCCGTGCTGACAGTTGGTTACGTAAACATGGTGTCTTGGCAAATCCCCTTTAATGTTATAGTCGGCTATGAAGATGCCTGAGGACGGACAGACACGTTACAGTGGAGCAGCTCACTGCCAAATGAACCAAGTGGCTACATGAGAGTAGCTAAATGCCTCTCCATCACAAAAAAAGAAATCTTTGTGGAGTGAACAAGAATAAAATTACTGTTATGCTTGTTTATTGGTTTCATTTTTATTGCAGTTTACACCGAACAGTTTAGTTGACCTGTTCTCTATATTCTGTTGGTCATTACATATACAACAGTTAAAAATACCGCCACCTTATCACTGCATGTCACCACTATATAGTGACTAATACCATCATAATTTTATCAAGACCGATAAAACCAAAAACAACAATATAGAGTTCAAAAAATAGCTCACATATCACTACTGTATAGTGAGTAATACCATCATATTGTAACTCATCAAATCAATATACCAAGACCAATATTATCAATAACAACAATATATCAAAATCAAATAATATTACCACATATCACTACCATGTGGTGACTAATACCACCCTACTGTTACTCATCTAATCAATATACAAGATCCAATAATATTACTACACCATGACCAAATAATACTGCCACATATCACTACCACATTTTGCCACCATAAAGTGACTGAATAATACCACCAGGCTGTTACTGAATTTAAACCATTACACTAAGACCACTATAACCATCATACAGTCACCATATGGTGGTAGAAACCAGTGTAAACAGGCTCTGCAGACTGTAGACTGTATATTACTTCCATACAGTGACAATATAGTGGTAGATATCAGGTGTATACAGTCTGTGCAGACTGTATATTACCACAATATAGTGACCATATTTTGGTAAATACCAGTGTACACAGGCTCTGTAGACTTTAAATTACTTCCATACAGTGACAATATAGTGGTAGATATCAAGTGTATACAGGCTGTGCAGACATGTAAGTGAACAGTGCAGTTACATCCAGTGACTCACAGGTGACGTCTTCTGCGACTGGAGTCATTTACTTTCCCTTTGCTTCTTTATCTTGTCCAGAAACACTGACATGATTACTTTCTTCCAACACACGACTCAATCCTCTGCAAGTTTCTAACCACAACACAAATGATCTATAGACAACCATTACCGACCTAGTCCTTCCCCCTAAAAACACAAACCCCACTTCTACACATATTTTCCCACATGTAATAATTGGACTTACTCTTTGTGCCACCCACACGTAATTTGTTCGTCCGTCCAAACAATTGAAGTCCTCCTGACCACTTACCGGTCTCATTTGTGCCAGGTAAGTAGATAGACCGCTACAAGTAGATACACCCATATAATAGGTAGCCCCAAAAGCAGGTGGGTATATGCTCATTTTGGGTAGGTTAGCCTTCCAACATAAGTAGGTAGACTTTTCCTATTAAGTAGATAAAATCCCCATTGGGTAAATAGGCTCCTATTATGTAGGCCAGCCCCTTGTAAGGTAGGCCACAATTAGATAAGAAGGCTCTCCATTAGGTAGCTAGAACTTAGGCAGGTAGATCCCCTGGTAGCTAGGTAGGTGTATATGTCCCCTCAGCAGGTAGATATACAGGTCCCCAGTAGGTCGGTTTAGAGTAAAAAAGTGGCCCAGGAGGTAGGGTATTTAGTCCCCTACCAGTAGGACTAGTATTATGTTACAGGGCCCACCCTCAAATAGGTAGATATATAGGCTCCCCCAGTAGGTATGTGGATAGAGCACCTCCCAGTAGGTAAGTAGGTATATAGGGCCCCAACAGTAGATAGGTAGATATATAGGCCCTCCCAGTAATTAGGCAGTTATATAGTCCCTCCAGTAGGTAGGTAGGTATATAGATCCCTCCAGTAGTTAGGTAGGTTTATAGAGTCCCTTCAGGTAGCTAGGTATATAAGGCCTCTGGTAAATAGCTAGGTAATAATGGACCCGTGAATTACAGGGTATCTAGTTATACAGGGCCCCTAGTAGGTAGCTAGGTATATAGGGTGCATACATAGACCACATGAAAGAAATGAGAAATACTGTACTTCTCTTTTATCTACACAGTGGCATCTGGCAACTGCATAGAAGACAAACCAAGGAACAAATAATATTGCATGCAGACAGGGTGCCAGTAGGTAGATAGTTATACAGAGCCCTTGGTAGGTAGCTAGGTATACAGGGCCCCTGATAGGTTGCTCAGTATATAGGGCCCCTGATAGGTAACTGTGCATATATTGGCCCCGGGTAGGTAGCTAGGTATATTGGGCCCCTGGTACATAGCTCCATATATAGGGCCCCTGATACGTAGCTAGGTATAAAGGGCTCCTGGTAGGTGGCTAGGTATACCGAGTTCCTGGTAGGTAGCTAGATATATAGGGCCTAAACAGTAGATAGGTTGATATATTGGCCTCCCAGTAAGTAGGTAGTTATACAGCCCCTTCAGTAGGTAGGTATGTAGGTCCCCCAGTAGTTAGGTAGGTGTATAGAGCCCCTACAGGTAGCTAGGTATATAGGGACCCAGAAGGTAGCTAGTTATACAGGGCTCCCGGTAGGTAGCTAGATATAAAGGGCCTGAAAGGTAGCTGGGTATACTGTGCTCCTGGTAGGTAGCTAGGTATACTGGGCCCTTGGTACATCGCTCCATATATAGGGCCCCTGATACGTAGCTAGGTATAAAGGCTCCTGGTAGGTGGCTAGGTATACCGAGTCCCTGGTGGTAGCTAGATATTAGGGCCTAAACAGTAGATAGGTTGATATATTGGCCTCCCAGTAAGTAGGTAGTTATACAGCCCCTTCAGTAGGTAGGTATGTAGGTCCCCAGTAGTTAGGTAGGTGTATAGAGCCCTTCAGGTAGGTAGGATTAGGGACCCAGAAGGTAGTAGTTATCCAGGGCTCCCGGTAGGTAGCTAGATATAAAGGGCCTGAAAGGTAGCTAGGTATACTGTGCTCCTGGTTAGTAGCTAGGTATACTGGGCCCCTGGTACATAGCTCCATATATAGGGCCCCTGATAGGTAACTTTGCATATATCGGCCCCTGGTAGGTAGCTAGGTATATAGGGCCCCTGGTAGGTAGCTAGGTATACAGGGTTCCTGTTAGGTAGCTAGGTATATAGGGCCCGATAGGCAGCTATGTATACTGTGCTCCTGGTAGGTAGCTAGGTATACTGGGCCCCTGGTACATAGCTCCATATATAGGGCCCCTGATACTTAGCTAGGTATAAAGGGCTCCTGGTAGGTGGCTAGGTATACCGAGTCCCTGGTAGGTAGCTAGATATATAGGGCCTAAACAGTATATAGATTGATATATTGGCCTTCCAGTAAGTAGGTAGTTATATAGCCCCTTCAGTAGGTAGGTATGTAGGTCCCCCAGTAGTTAGGTAGGTGTATAGAGCCCCTTCAGGTATCTAGGTATATAGGGACCCAGAAGGTAGCTAGTTATACAGGGCTCCCGGTAGGTAGCTAGATATAAAGGCCCCCTGATATATAGCTAGGTATATAGGGCCCCTGGTAGGTAGCTAGGTATACAGGGTTCCTGTAAGGTAACTAGGTATATAGGGCCCGATAGGCAGCTATGTATACTGTGCTCCTGGTAGGTAGCTAGGTATACTGGGCCCCTGGTACATCGCTCCATATATAGGGCCCCTGATACGTAGCTATGAATAAATGGCACCTGGTAGGTGGCTAGGTATACCGAGTTTCTGGTAGGTAGCTAGATATATAGGGCCTAAACAGTAGATAGGTTGATATATTGGCCTCCCAGTAACTAGGTAGTTATACAGCCCCTTCAGTAGGTAGGTATGTAGGTCCCCCCAGTAGTTAGGTAGGTGTTTAGAGCCCCTTCAGGTAGCTAGGTATATAGGGACCCAGAAGGTAGCTAGTTATACAGGGCTCCCGGTAGGTAGCTAGATATAAAGGGCCTGAAAGGTAGCTAGGTATACTGTGCTCCTGGTTGGTAGCTAGGTATACTGGGCCCCTGGTACATAGCTCCATATATAGGGCCCCTGATAGGTAACTTTGCATATATCGGCCCCTGGTAGGTAGCTAGGTATATAGGGCCCATGGTAGGTAGCTAGTTATACAGGGTTCCTGTTAGGTAGCTAGGTATATAGGGCCCGATAGGCAGCTATGTATACTGTGCTCCTGGTAGGTAGCTAGGTATACTGGGCCCCTGGTACATAGCTCCATATATAGGGCCCCTGATACTTAGCCAGGTATAAAGGGCTCCTGGTAGGTGGCTAGGTATACCGAGTCCCTGGTAGGTAGCTAGATATATAGGGCCTAAACAGTAGATAGGTTGATATATTGGCCTCCCAGTAAGTAGGTAGTTATACAGCCCCTTCAGTAGGTAGGTATGTAGGTCCCCCAGTAGTTAGGTAGGTGTATAGAGCCCCTTCAGGTAGGTAGGTATATAGGGACCCAGAAGGTAGCTAGTTATACAGGGCTCCCGGTAGGTAGCTAGATATAAAGGGCCTGAAAGGTAGCTAAATATACTGTGCTCCTGGTTAGTAGCTAGGTATACTGGGCCCCTGGTACATAGCTCCATATATAGGGCCCCTGATAGGTAACTTTGCATATATCGGACCCTGGTAGGTAGCTAGGTATATAGGGCCCATGGTAGGTAGCTAGTTATACAGGGTTCCTGTTAGGTAGCTAGGTATATAGGGCCCGATAGGCAGCTATGTATACTGTGCTACATGTATATATCTAGGTATACTGGGCCCCTGGTACATAGCTCCATATATAGGGCCCCTGATACGTAGCTAGGTATAGAGGGCTCCCGGGAGGTGGCTAGGTATACCGAGTCCCTGGTAGGTAGCTAGATATATAGGGCCTAAACAGTAGATAGATTGATATATTGGCCTCCCAGTTAGTAGGTAGTTATATAGCCCCTTCAGTAGGTAGGTATATAGGTCCCCCAGTAGTTAGGTAGGTGTATAGAGCCCCTTCAGGTAGCTAGGTATATAGGGACCCAGAAGGTAGCTAGTTATACAGGGCTCCCGGTAGGTAGCTAGATATACAGGCCCCTGCTATATAGCTAGGTATATAGGGCCTCTGGTAGGTAGCTAAGTATACAGGGTCCCTGGCGGGTAGCTAGGTATATAGGGCAAGGTAGGTAGCTAGGTATACTGGGCTCCCGGAAGATAGCTAGGTATAGTGGGCCCCTGGTAGGTAGCTAGGTATAGAGGACCCCTGGTATTTACCTTGGTTTATAGGGACCCTGGTAGGTAGCCAGGTATACAAGGCCCTATTAAAAAGGAAACAAAATACTCACCTCTCCCCGATCTTCCAACGAATACCTTTTCTTAAACCTCAGAACGGGAGGTGTGACATCACCACGTCGTCTGCTCCAGGACGCCTTTTCCAGAGTCTACTAGACTATAAGTCTAAGACCTTATGCCATATCCTTAGGGCCTAGTACAAGCAGTAGAAAAGGTGTTAGGGGGCAAAATGTCTGGGAACATAGCTTACTCCTATCCCGGCTGCTCTGGCTGAGCTGCTGCCCGCACTATGCAGGCAGTGGCTGCGATCACTGCTCGCTGGTTCACATAGACCCAGCAATGCTGCTGTGTGGTAAACACTGAGATCCCTGTAGCTACACCACTGGGTGGCTACCAGAGTTGTGCAGAAAAGAACCATTGAGTAAACTCTACTGTATATAGGGGTCCAAAGCAAACGGATGGTCACCCACACCTCTGCTCTCAAAGCTGCATCAGCAGAAAAGTCAATTTTCACGGGGTGTCAGGCAAGAGACATCAGAATACAAACACCCTGCAACCATTGCTGGAAGAACAAAAGTTGATGGTGGCAATGTTATGGTCTAAGGAATGTTTTGGTGGCATTTGAGCATGACTCATCCTGGTAGACCACATACATATTTACACTTGTTGACTGTTTTCCTATGGACGGCTGGGATGTTCAAACTAGACAGTACAGCATGTCCCATGGCTAGAAATGTTGGACATTGGTTGGATCGCATGAGCAAGACTTCCAAGTACTACCCTGGCCCCTCATTCTCCATACATGAATACAATTAAATATCTGTGGGAACACTTTGATGGTCGTGTTTGCTCACAAAGTACCCTCCAATAGCTATGAGATGGAGTCAGCATGGCTCCAAATTGCTGTTACAACCTACCAGGACTTTATTTAGTCACACTAACTCTGTTTAGCTGCTGTCCGTGCTACACACAGCGCTTACTCTGGATATTAGCTGGGGGTCATAATAATGTGACTCAATTATGTATAATTTTATAGACTAAATTGTATCACTTTATCTCTAACTCTGTTTTCAGTCATTATTTTTTTATAACCAAGGATAGATGATTAGTCAGGATATATTTATTTTCCTGACCTTAATAACGAGGTGTCAGGTGTCATACATAGACCACATGAAAGAAATGAGAAATACTACTCTTTTATCTACACAGTGGCATCTGGCAACTGCATAGAAGGCAAACCAAGGAACAAATTTTCTTGCATGCAGACATGACTGTGTGGATGTGGCTTTATGATCAAACTGATTAAAGCACAAAGGAAAGTATTCCTCTTTTGAAGTCATGTTGTTTGTGAAGAACTTTCATCATACAATAGGAATATATGAGCAAGGAAAGAATGCATTTTCAATGGACTAGTAAAAATGATTTGTTCTGCAGCATCTACATACCCTGCTACCCCTGTATACATTGTGGCTGGGCTTAGGCTGGGTTCACTCATCACGGTAACATCACAGCCAGTGGGTTTTGGTTGTGGCAAAAACTTCCCTTCATTCATAGTGTAACCACCACTATGTCTGTTACAGGGTCAACATTTATCTGTTTTGTTAAGCAGTAAAGTTTGGTCCAAGTAAATTGTAAGCTGAAGGGGTTCTAGGTTTGAGGCATGAGTGTAACTATAGCCATAGCAGCCATAGCGACTGCTATGGCGGCCAGAGGTTGAGGGGCCCCACTAAAGTACAAAAACATTGTTCCCTTTTGTAGGGAACAAAGAATCGGTGACTTTCTGCTGTCCAGCACTACTATGTGGGTTCCTTGATATACGGAGGTTTTATTTATACATTTTTTTGTCATTAGCTAGTGGGGTCCCATCAAATTTTGCTATGGGGCCCCGAGAATTCTAGTTACATCCCTGGATAGAGGGGTTGGTAGAGGAAGGGCTCTTGATTCCAGGGTCACAAGTAGCAGTGTCCATCCTGCTGTCTGTGTATGGAAACATATGTCATGTTGAGAGTTGTTGATTGGGGGAGTGAAGTGGAGGGAGCAGTATAAAGGAAACAGAGACAGTGACCTGTGTGTATTGAAACTAGTTTAATGTAAAAGATTGCGTAAAAGGTTCCAGAAAGCTTAAGGCCTCGTTCACACGGCTTATTTTGCCGCGGATTGGCGCCGTACTGCGCGCCGGATTTGCGCTGCAGTACGGCGCCAATCCGCGGCAGCAATTACGGTAATCCACTGCTCTCATAGAGAACAGTGGACTCCGTCGCTCCTCCCCGCTCTGCGAATCCGCCGCGGGGGAGAAAGTGACATGCACATTATTTACGGCGCGTACGCGCCGTAGATAATGCATTGTCTATGGGGCCGGGAGCGGCGCCCCCGCCGCGCTCCGGCCCCGTCCCCGTCCCGCCCCTTATTCACGGCGGATTTGTGAGCTCAATACGGCTCACAAATCCGTCGGGAATAAGCCGTGTGAACGGGGCCTAAGGGTCAGTACTAGCACCAGGTGTGACGAGTTACCGATGGGCTTTTCTGTGCTCCTGGTGTGAACTGTAACCACCAAAGCTATTTTGCCTTTTAAACTGCAACCATTATGTTTGCTGTGCCACGGTCAAGTAAACAACAAAGGTGAAAACATCTGTGGAGCTGTTACAGTCTGCAATACATTCTTTAAATGGGAATCCATTAGAGGCAACCTGTCATCTACTTTATGTTGCCTGAGCAACAGTTAACCAGTCCCAACTATTTGGGTCTTACCTTCAAAAAATGAATTGATACAGGGAAAAACAGCCCGTGAAGTTGGGCTGGGTATGGAGAGAGAGCTGTCAGTTTAAGGGCTCATCCCCATGGCAAAGGACAAATACCGGCGGCTTGAAAAACCACCGGGCGGAAAACCCGTGCAGTGGGGACTGCTGTGCGGGTTTTCCATAGCAGCCCGGTGTGTTAGTTTGCGGCGGGTTTTTCAGACGGTCTGCAAAACCACAAACCGTCTGAAAAACCGTCTGCAAACCGGTGCCGTGGGGACATGCCCTGAGTGAGAAACCGCACATCAGTCGCACCTCTCCTGGCCTCAGCAGCCCATAGGCAAACATGGGAGAGAACTGTCAGTATAGCTGAGGGGGCAGGAAGAAGCCACACATCAGATTCACCTCTTCTGGCCGTGGCAGCTTTTTCCTGTACCCGGCCCAAATTTACTCAGCATTTCAAGGTAAAAGCCATATTGTTGGGACCGGGTAACTCATGACTATTCCTTACCTCCATTATACAGGCAGCATAGAATAACTGACAGTTTTCCTTTAAAGAGAACCTGTCACATAGGTTATGCCCCCCTTGCTGAGGGCAGCACAAGCTAGTGTCAGACCTGCTGTTTCCAGCACTGTGCCCCTTATTTTGTAAGATGCAGCAGTTTTAGAGCATTTACCCCTCAAATCTTATTCATGAGTAGGTGTTAGCTCCACCCACCAAAGGCTAGCTCCGCCCACTGACAGTTATTCACATGTTTCTACCTATTCAAAGTAATAGGTTTGTCAGTTGAGGTGGGCGGGGCTAGCATCAGGTGGGCGGGGTTTGAAAAAAACTGACACTCTGAAGGACTCTTCTGGCTGAAAACTGCAGATTTGAGCATTAACTACAAGAAAACTACAGCGTCTTACAGAATAAGGGACACAGCGCTGGAAACAGAAGGTCTGACACTAGCTTGTTCTGTCCTCAGCAAGAGGGGCATAACCTATGTGACAGGTTCTCTTTAACCACTCAAACCGCACAACACAATGTCTATTGCTGATTTTTCACAACACTTCATTGTCTCTTTCGATGATAAACACAATGCACATAGGACTGCAACAGAGCAAGCTGAACAAGTTATCTTCCCATCGCTACATTTACTACTGCAGATAAATCAAGACACAAGTGAAGCTCCATAGGTCATGCAAACTGTCAGCTCTTTCCTACACGTTCCATTGCTAAACCTGCTGTCTGGTGTACATTGATGAGGAGACGTGATACAGAGGCTCCTGAGGGCAAAAGCTTCAGGTTTTACACACTAGAAAATTGAATTATATATTTACCCGTGTGAATTTAATCAAGGCAAAACAAACAGCGCCATTCACACACTGTAACTGAAGAAGTTGGGCTGGGCAGCAATGGGCACACCAGCTGTTACCACACTATAGGTCCCTTGAGAACAAAATGCTTCTATGCACGGTGTTAAGGAAATGTTAATAATAGTACTGTAAAGTAGTACACCTACGGTAAATTAAAGCTTCAACCCCTTCACTACCTGGGTATAGTTTAAATGGCAAGTGGGCTTAAACACTGTAAATTGTGTTCATTTTGGTACATTTTTGCTTATTGGATAACTGTATAGCATGTGGATGTGCGGTCCATGTCTCTTTTTCTATTATTTGGGTCTAGTTTAATGTAGTAATGCCCTAAATTGTTTATTAAATGTATAGTTATCATTGTACTTTATAGTCCTTTATCTCCTTGCAGTTCTTTCAAGGCCTTGTTTCCTAAGAATAATCCTTTGCAGATACCATCAGACGAGATTTTCGCCACTTTATACGTGGAGGATTTCTTTTTTGGCGCTGATTAACCAAGGCATCAGGGCATCAGGGCATATCTGCGTCTTATCTATCTGACACTGTTTTATGCAGAATTCTCTTGGAAATTGACAGTAAGTGAAAGCTCACTTTTCTGAGGCTGAGAATTTTAAGTACATAAACAGAAAAAATTTCTATCTTATGAACTACAGCACAGATTCCTATTACGATAACAGGACACAAATTTTAGGCAACCTGAATGGGAATTTTTTTGTGCAGATGCAGATGGTGCGCCAAACTCCATGTGAACATTTGAACAAGACCGCAACACCCTGAACACATATCACCAGCACATAGTGACTGAATAATACTGCCACATATCACCATCACACAGTGACCGAATAATACTTTCACGCCATGACCACATATCACCACCACATAGTGACTGAATAATACTTCCACACCATGACCACATATCATCTCCACATAATGACTCAATAATACCACCACACCATGACCACATATCCCCACCACAGACTGAATGAATAATACCACAAGACCATAACAACAAATCACCACTACAGTGACCGAATAATACCACCACATATTACCACCACATAACAACTGAATAATACACCATGACCACAGATCACCAACACATAGTGACTGAATAATACCATCATACCATGACCACACATCACCACCACATGGTGACTAATACCACAAGACTATAACCACATATCACCACTACAGTAACCGAATAATACCACCACATTTTACCACCACATAGAGACAGAACAATACCACAACACCATCACTACATATCACCACCACATAATGACTGAATAATACCTCAATACCATAACCACATATCACCACCACATAGCGACTGAATGATACAACACCATGACCACATATCACCCTCACATAGTGACTGAATAATACCTCCACACCATGACCACATATCACCACCACATAGTGACTGAATACTGAAACATCATTACCACATATCACCACCACATAGTGACTAAATAATACTGTCACATCATGACCACCTATCACCACCACATAGTGACTGAAAAATACACCATACCATTACTGAATATAAACCATTATACTACAACCAATATTAACAGCATATAGTGACCATACAGAGATGGATACCAATTGTACACAGGCTCTGCAGACATATAATCAATTACAGATTATGTCTCTGAAGAGTTGTTCTTTCCCTTTTTTTCTCCATCTGATCCAGACTGCCATGACGCCTTCTCCCGGCCACGACTCACTGTAGAATTTACAAAACAAACATCTTAGACTCCTCACTTTATCAGCACCTCTATCAATTCCTATCTCTAGAAAATGATAATAATTACCCCTTTTGCCCCTAACAGTAAAAGTGCCCCCAAATGACTATGGGGCTCCCACTTGTTTTGTATACTACTATAGGAAGTAGTTACATTTCCTAAGACAGTATGTAGGTACACCCCCAAACTAGGTAAGTGTATAGCGCCCCATTAGGTAGATAAACTTATAGGTCCCCCAATAGATAGGTATCTTGGTCCCTTATTAAGTAGATAGGTAGTTGTACAGGCCTCCCAATAAGTAGAAATATAGATCCCTATTATGTAGCTATATAGGCTCCTGTAGGTAGTTATTTGCCTCCTGTAGCCAGGTAGTTGCCCCCTGGTAGCCAGGTACTTATTTGCCACTTGTAGCCAGATAGCTGTCCCCTGTAGCCAGGTAGTTGCCCCCTGTAGCTAGGTAGTTGCCCATTGTAACAAGGTAGTAGCCCCCTGTAGCCAGGAAATTGCCCTCTGTAGCCAGGTAGTAGCCCCCCTGTAGCCAGGTAATTGCTCCTGTAGCCAGTAATTGCCCCCCGTAGCCAGGTAGAGCCCCTGTAGCCTATACCCCCTGTAGCCAGTACGTTGCACCCTGTATCCAGATAGTAGCATCCTGTTGCCAGGCAATGGCCCCCTGTAGCCAGTAGGTTGCCCCATGTAGCCAAATAATTGATCCTTGCCAGGTATTGCCCCCACCCCACCCCCCTAGCTAATGAAAAAAAAAGGTACTAACCTCTCCATGTCCCGTTTTCATGCAGCCAGTTCTGGGAGCTTGTGAAGAGTGTAAGCGACGTGACATCATCACAGCTCCCGGCACCTCCAGGGGCAGAAGTTTAGACTTCTGACCTAGGAGATCCAGTGTCAAGCCCTCCACGACACTGATCTGTATGTAAAGCTCTCACTGAGCGCTGTACATACAAGGGAGAAGGTGAGGATGATAATGTACCGTCCTGCCTCTTCACTGTAGAAGCAACTGCACTGTATGTGTGCAGCTGCTAGCTCTGAGAATAACTCTGAGAGCAATCGATGGGCAGGCAAGGCAGGCGGCTGCGGCACCCTCTCTAGTGAGCGGCACCCTGGCCACCTCGCCTGCAGGTATGAATCGCCCTGGTCCCACCTTTGAGACCCACACCTTTCTTGTTTCAGAGCAGTCTGGAGAGTCTGCTGCACTTGCACACAACTCTCCATTCTGTTCTATAAGTGTTGCAAGCAGAGCCGAACATGGCCAATTTTACATGCAGGTAAGTGTGGGACTAAAGTACCTTGGACCCACCAAAAAGAAGTATTTTTGGGGCATTACATACTTTCACGATTTCCCGTTGCCACCATTCTGATGGCCACAAGTTCCCCAAAAATCACAGATTTCTGGTGTCCTCTTGGCACATAGGGAATGCCACTCAGCTAATTATTGTCTAAAACAGGACCAAGAAGTGGTTCTCAGCAGGGACCTTGTGTTCATCAGAACAGCGATGGTGGTGGATTAGAAAGGTGAGTAAAGGTGCTTTAAAATAAATAAAAAAAATAATCATTTTTGTACTAGGTGTCCTTGCCAACACTTGACTTTCTGTTAGTGTTACCCCCATTTGAGTAGGGTGGGACTACTGGTCAGTGCCAGGCTAAAGTACCTTGTGCCTACCATACAAAATTATTCTTGGGACTCACATTCAGCAATATTTAAAAGTAATGGCTACTGTTAAATATGTAATAACATAAGTATTTACATTGGACCTATCGACATTACTGTAAGGTGATATTTTTAATGGTAGTAGCATTTTATAGGGTTTATCTAGATGGCAGTAATATTTGTTCAGTTAAATATATAGGGGCAGTGGGCAGCACAGTAGGCACATTAACAACTGATGATATTGTTGAAGAACCAGGGTGAGGAATTCATGTGTGTGTGCACATGATAGAAAAGTCAGGAACTTAAGGTGTCAGGGTGGTTAAATTTGC
The DNA here is from genome assembly GCA_025379985.1 of Phyllomedusa bahiana. Classification (NCBI taxonomy): domain Eukaryota; kingdom Metazoa; phylum Chordata; class Amphibia; order Anura; family Hylidae; genus Phyllomedusa; species Phyllomedusa bahiana. The sequence continues at coordinate 76,950 of JAODAL010009494.1, read as the reverse complement.
AAGTCATGTTTATGGAGATATGGGCCAAAAGGTAGAAAATAAGGATAGAAAAGACTCTAATTAGAAAAGATTGGGTGATTGTTATGTATTTTGCACCAAATTTAATGTAAATATCCATCTATGGACAGTACTTTTTCAGCGCCCCTAAACATTTTACCATCATTGCCCTCATGATCCTTACACAACTTTGTACTAAGTAGATTTCAAGACTCTTCCATGCTCTAACAGTAGCTCTCTCTCTCTAAGGTTGCATATTGAGTTTTACTGCTGATCTCTGTCTGCAAACTGCAATGTACTGACAGATATCTATCTTTCCTGCATGATGAATTTCTGTGGTCACAATGTACACGTAAGGTTGGACTAGCTTACAAGATCCAGGGTATGACCCCATGATGGGCCCTAAGATCTGGAAGAGGAGAACCCTATCTGGAGCTGACTTCAGAGCCAATCAAATGCCACTGTGTCTAGTGTCCATGACCCTATTGCTATAATAACAACAAAATTAATGATGCAATAAAAGGGCTTTTAATATATTACGAGACATGTATGAAAACTGTCTAGGTCTAAAACTCACTTTGTTGCCCATAGCAACCAATCAGAGCTCCTGTCTCATTTTTCCAGAGTGCTATATGAAATTAAAGGGGTGCTCTGATTGGTTGCTATGGGGAACAAAGTGAGTTTTAGACCTAGACAGTTTTCATACATGTCTCGGCTTTGAACAAGGGCAAGCAAGCCTGAAACGCCTCTGTCTAGTGTGGTGGCTGTTGGTCACTTGTGTCCCCTGTATTGAAGAAGTCAGTCTTCTAATAAAGCTCATCATGTTTTTACACCTCTATGCTGGATTCGTTTCCTATGGGAGAATACTTTTGTGCTGAGTTTTAGACCTAGACAATTTTCATACATGTGGTCCATTATGTTTTGTATAGGAGAGGACCCTCAGAAAAATGTGCTCTGTTGGACTCAAGGACTCAACCTTGCACTTTAATATGTCGGAACTATAAATAAATAAGTAATTTTTTTGAACATCCAGGTGAATGCTGTTACTTCTCTTTTTTTGGCTGTGTATGTTGATTTCAGAATGCAGGAAGGAATTATTAAAAATTCTGACCAAGAACGAAGTACTTTATCTAACTATTATGACTGTATGTCACAAATCCACTTCAAGGTTTCTATACACAACACTGAGTAATCTTTGTAAAGTGATTCCTCTAAGGATTTTTCAGCAGTGAAGCAATTGTTATCCTCTATTATTACAGGGTTCTTAAACGTTCCGACATAATCTAGCACACGTCATTGATGGTATCAGTATGTTTCATGCTGCTGTATCAGTGGAACATTTTTTACTTCTCGTGATAATGTGGTCAAGAATGACAATTTAAAATTTCATGGCTAAACATTTACATTTTTTCTTACTACATTTCAGCAGTTAAAGGGTTAACTTTTTCCTTTTTCCTTTTTTTTTTTTTTCCATTGAGGTATTAGTTATATTTCCCTTGTTAATGGAGTTTCTCCCTACGCACTCTTGGATTGTCATTACTGATCGGACAGTGTCACGGTGGTAAATTACATATGCCATTGACAAGGGGAATGGTAACACCCTCTTGACCATTTATTAATACATTTCAAGGAGATACAACAGAGAGTTATAAGAAAAAATCCTCCAGACATGTAAGGAAAACTGACAGTACTGCTTTATATATAAGATACATATGCCCCATCACTGGTACCTCTACATGTACATAAGCAATAATTAGGTCCATGAAGGCAAAAAAAATAGTGTAAAAGGCAACTCATACAATAAAATCTACTAATATAACAGGAGTACCAGCACTAAATATTACTAAAACACTTTACCTTATGGACAATAATATACACCTGAACGAGTCGGTAAATTGTCATGTACAGTTGAAATTGATTTTAAGAGGTACAGTGGTGTCAGTGTGCAGATTGCTGAAAGTTGTAATGAATATTCAACACAATAAACACATCATTGCTGTAAAACCAGTAGTGTTGTGCTTCAGATTCATGAAGTGAAACTCAACCTAAATTTGAGCACTTTGATTCAGTGGCCCAAATCAAACTTTGGCATAAAAGTCACCAAAAAATTATCTCTAACCATAACCTTAACTGTAAATTGGGGTTAGGCTTAGGATTTTTAAGCCTTTTTAGGGCTACCATAATGTGACGTGGGACTGAATCCTAATTTTTGTTGCAAGTTCAGTCGAACCAGTTTTGAACCAAACAGGGACAGCAGAAGCATAAATTAAAGCTCATAGGCCGAATGCAAAAATTATTAACCTACCATGTACCATTTATAACATTGGTGTCATCCTATATGGAAAAGAGACTCTTGAGCTCCTTCAGGATTCAAGGCTTGGAAACAACTGCTAACCCTGCACCCCTTATGGCTATGTAGTCAAATTCCACCTTTATGGTATGTAGTGATAACTCTATTTCCTCCTTCATTATTTCTTTATTGTTTAGAGTAAAGCAAACATTTACAACATTACTGTAGCAATTGCAAAGAACTTACTGAATGAAAACAGTTGTACATATAGCCATAGACAAAGCTTATTTTGACATTGAAGTTATATCATGTTTAACATGCTGACAGCTTGTCTCCACATTTCATGTATCAAGTTATTTTTTCCAGATGTACAAAAGGAAACTGTGTAAAATGATCTTTTAGTGAAGGAGGAATCATAAAATACCTTGGGGTGTGAGACATACATGCACTAGTACATGTCAAAAAACTAGAATATCACCAACAATTATTTATATGCATTAATTGAGGTCCAGTGTGAAATTTCCCCAGTCAGTGATGGTTTGGGGTACAAAACGTAATAAGGCTGTGCACATCTAAAATATACTTTGAAAAACGCAAGCATAGGTGCACACTGAAAAGGCAAATAGCATACATCTAACACAAATATCAGTGGCACACTAAAAACTAAATGAGACATCAAGGTATATTTTCCTTAGCAGTAATGCATTTCCAATATTCCTATATACCTTGATGTCTCATTTAGTTTTTAGTGTGCCACTGATATTTGTGTTAGATGTATGCTATTGCCTTTTCAGTGTGCACCTATGCTTGCGTTTTTCAAAGTATATTTTAGATGTGCACAGCCTTATTACGTTTTGTAGTCTATTTGAGAAATGGCAATCTCATTGGCTTGCTGCACTCAGCTGCCTCTTTTTAACCAGTACAGGATTATCCAATTGCAAGTTCCTATCACTCCCTGTGAAGTTGCAGTCTGAATTGACTCCTAGTGAGGTTACATGTTCAGTGTAGGGACTCACCTGCTCTGGGATCCCCTTGACGTTTTGGGAGGTGAGCTTAATACAATCTTTGATCAAAAACTGTAAACTAAGAGTCCCAGGTTTTTCATATTTTCCTTAGCAGTAATGCATTTCCAATATTCCTATATACCTTGATGTCTCATTTAGTTTTTAGTGTGCCACTGATATTTGTGTTAGAGTGATGGTTTGGGGAGCCATGTCATCTGCTGGTGTTGATCCACTGTGGAGTATCAAGTCCAAAGCCAGCACAGTCATCTACCTGGAAATTTTACAGTACTTGAAGCCTTATGGAGATGTTGATTTCATTTTCCAGCACGACCTGGTCCCTGTCCTCACAAAAAATTTGTAACAGAGAATGTACGCCAGGTTTTTTTTTAGTGCAAATGACTTGTCTAATAACCATGGGATCACTGTGCTTGATTGGCCAGCAAACTTGTCTGACCTAAACCCCAAGAAAAATCTACAGGCTATTGTCAAGAGGAAGAGGTGAGACACCAGACTCAACAATGCAGCCGAGCTGAGGGGCACTTTCAAGGCAAACTAGGGTTTCATAACACCTCAGCAATGGCACAGGCACACTGCATTGATGCAATAATTTATGCAAAAGGAGCCTGAGAAAGCAGAGTCCATATACTGTAAAGATCTTTCAGTCGGCCAACATTTCTGAATCACGATTCATTTTTTAGACTAATCAAAAGCAACATTTGGTTTTGCACATCAAAAAAACTTTGTTTTAAACCCTTCAGGACCCGGCGTTTTTTTTTTTTGTGACACGTTCGTTTTTCCCTCCTCGCCTTCTGAAAGCCATAACTTTTTTATTTTTCCACCTACATAGACACATGAGGGCTTTTATTTTGCAGGACAAGATGTATTTTATAATGGTGTTATTCACTATACTATAGAATATACTGGGAAACCGCAAGAAAATTCCAAGTGGGACAAATTGTGAAAAAAAACGTATTTTCGCCATGTTTCTGGGTGATTTGCTTTTACGGCGTTCAATCTTCGGTAAATATAATGTGTTATCTGTATTCTACAGGTTGTTACGCATCCGGAAATACCAAACATTTAGGGTTTCCATTATGTTTTGGTACCGTAAAAAAATTCCAAACATTTTCTATTTTTGACATTTGCGCCGTGGCGCCAGTTTGTGCGACCAATAAAAATCTTTTACTAACACCTACGGATGTCAGTGAGGGTGCATTTTTTGTGGGCTGAAGTGTACTTTTTATCGCTAGTAGTTTGGAATGCATGCGACTTTTTTGATCATTTTTTACTCCATTTTTTGAGTGACATAAAATGACCAAAAAAACGCAATTTTGGCGTTTTGGAATTTTTTTTCTTCTACGGTGTTCAGCGTACGGGATAAATGATGTTATATTTTTATAGATCAGACTTTTTCGGACACGGCGATACCAAATATGTGTAACTTTTTTATTATTTTAATGATTTTATTTGTAAAATGGGGAAAGAGGGGTGATTTGAACTTTTAATACTTTTTTTTTTTTTTGTACTTTAAAACTTTTTTTTTTTTCACTGTAACATTTAGTCCCCCTATGGTGGCGATTGTTAATACAACCTAATGCATTGCATAGGCAATGCATTAGGGTGTACAAAGATGGCGGTTTCCCCACTTCCTGTCTGCGGACGGAAGTGGGGCAAACCGGCCAGGGTAAGTGACGGGAGCCTTCACAAGGCTCCCCACCACCATGCCCGGTCGTCGGATCGGCGCCGGTGCCGATGACCGTAACGATCAGTGCACGGCACCAATCGGCGTTCATTCAGACGCTGCGGCTATCTTTGCCGCGGTGTCTGATGGGTTAAACAGCGCCTACGGGCGGAGCCACCCGCCGGCGCTGTTACTGCCGGGTGTTAGCGGCTGTGCGGGGGGGGGGGGGGGGGTCGCTTAGTGATCCCCCTGCAAAGCCCCTTAGCGGCCCTGGGGCGTACTCATACGCCCAGGGTCGTGAAGGGGTTAAAAAAAGCTGGTGTGGCAGCAATATATACATATATTCAAATTAAAAAAGCAGTGGCACACTATGGACTAAAGAAACTATCAAAAGGGACATAGGAGTTTTGGAAAAAGCATTACTGCTAACTAGGATACATGGAAAAATGTTGAGGTTTTTAGTTCACACTTTTGGCCAAAACTGCTTGAGCCCACCTCCCAGTCTTCAAGGGGACCTCAATAGCAGGTGGGTCCTACGCGATTGTTACCTCTAAATAGGCTCCTGTTCAGACCAGCACACTTAAGGGAGCGAAGATACCTGCTTCACAGCACACTGCACTGATTTAATTTTCTTTAGTCCATAGTGTCCCACTGTTTTTTGAATTTGCATGTGTATATGTATTGCTGCCACACCAGTGTGCATTTGCGCTTTTTTTTAAAAGTTTTTTTGATGTGCAAAACCAAATGTTGCTTTTGATTATATGTAGGGAGGAGTGGCTGCCTCCATTTTGGTTTTTGCACGCCACCCACCTTCTCAGGTTTTAAATCAGTACAGTGTACTTTGAAGCAGGTATCTTTGCAACTTGAAGTGTGCTGGTCTGAACAGGAACCAATAGAGAGATAACAATAGCGTAGGACCCACCTGCATTTGAAGTCCCCTTGAAGATTGGGAGGTGGGCTTAAGCAGTTTTGGCCAAAAATGTGAACTAAGAACCTCAAAATTTTTTTCCATGTGTTCTAGTTAGCAGTAATGTTTTTTCCAAAATTCCTATGTCCCTTTTGATAGTTTCTTTAGTCCATAGTGTGCCACTGTTTTTTGAATTTGAATATATGTAATTTTTTCGATTAGTCTTATATGCTCTTCTAATTTCCTGATTTCCTGAATTCTGGGTTCTCATGAGCTGTACGTCATAATCATCCACATTAAAAGAAATGAACACTTGAAATATATCACTCTGTGAGTAACGAGTCTATACAATATATGGGTTTCTGTCACGGCGCAGGCGCATCCGTTCTCCCTCTATGGCGGCAAGTGGCACCGCAACCCACATGTCGGTCCATGGGCGCACTCGCGATCATTACTTACTTGACTGAGTTCCTGCCCTCCCCTGCTCTGCTGCCAGCTGGTGCGCGCGCTACCGCTCCCTAGACCATGCGCGCCGGCTCTCTGAGGTTTAAAGGGCCAGCATGCCGATAATTGGGTAATTGCCAGGCGCTGTCCCAATATATTCCAGCATCTTCCCTTTGACACCTGCTAGATCTTTGGTGCTTTCACCCTTAGAGAAAGCTCCGTTGCATTCCTGGTATCTTCCGTGCTGTCTTCACCTGTTTCCTGTCCGCTAGACATCTCCGACTGGCCACGTCCACGCCGCCTGTCTGGTCACCGGCTTGCCTGACTACCTGTTACCTTGCCGCACCTCGGCTGCCGTAGTAAGCAGGTCGCGTCAGGGGTAGCGACCTGCTGGAATCCCGCCTCAGCAAGACCATCCCGCTTTGCAGCGGGCTCTGGTGAAAACCGGGACCCACTTAGATTCCGCTCCCTGGCGCGGCCTTCACCATTGCTTGCGGCGGTCCAGTGGATCCACTATATCCGAAGCGTTACAGTTTCTTTATTTGGCGTGAATTACGGACATATAATGCATTGTGGAGAAGAGATCATGCATGTGTGGCTTTCTCTATTTATTTCACATGTTCTAACAAAAACAAAAATGCACCTGGTCATGAATGGGGAAAAATGACTCGAACTGTTGACTATTTCAAAAGCTTTTAAATGAGCAGATATACAGCAAAAAGTTTTCTTTGTAAAGATTTTAGTTGTCGGGTTTTGCTCAGTGCAATTTATCTTAAGAGGTGCAGATCTTACTTCACCAGAATAAATCATTCCATAAATCGTCCCATTATTCTTTGCCCCATAGTATTCAGCCTTACAAATTGCCAATATTTTTAAGACTTCAGTTTTTCTGACCACACAAGTGGCAAATACATATTCTGAACTTAGAGATGATTGAACCCTAAAAAGTTTGAGTTCGAGTCGAACCTCGAACTTTGAGCAGTTCGGTTCGAACCCCATTAAAGTCAATGGGAGAAGATGTTTGGGCTAATTTTTATACCTATACCGGTGAGAAGAAGCTGGAATTACCATCCATAACAGTACACCAATACTAGGTGCATTATACACTGGGCACAACACACTGAAATGAGCCTAAAAATGATACGCTGTGCGCCTCCATAACACATAGTATATCATTGGTAGTGTATGTAAGGCGTCTATCGAGGCGCATTGTGCACAGAGGCTCATAACATATCATTACCAGTTTATGTAATGCACTTCAAGAGGCCTACCAAGGCACATTACATAAACTAGTAATGATATGTTATACGCCTTTGTGCATAATGCGCATCGATAGGCGCAATACATACACTTCCAATGATATGCTATGTGCCGTGATTTGCGCAATGCGCATACATGTGGCGCATTGGGCCACATGTATGAAAACTGTCTTGGTCTAAGACTTTTCTTGTTGCCCATAGCAACCAATCAGAGTTCCGGTTTCATTTCATGTAGTGCTATGAGGAAATGAAAGAGGCGCTCTGATTGGTTACTATGCGCAACAAGAAAAGTCTTACACCAAGACAGTTTTCATACATGTCCCCCATTATGTTTACTATGTAAGGTATACATAACGCCAGATTTTTGAGAGGATCGTACCTTCAGGCGCACTTTACACTGATTTAATGCGCCTAAAAACTTAACTTAATTAAAATAGTGTGTTGAACGCAATGTAGAACATGAATATTTATTCGAACGAACAGTAAAATGTTCGGTTCGGCTTGAGTTCTTAAAAATCGTGAAGTTCGACTTGAACTTAAAGGGGTTGTCTCGCTACAAAGAATAGCTTTCAAAATGTAGGGAGCACTAACTGAAGACATTTTCCAAACATATTGCATTGTTCATCTTTTTTTGTTAGCTACAAGTGATATTATCACCTCCCCGGCTCTTTCTGTTCCCTCAGTGACCGACCTGTGTACACTTTTCTCCCCTGCTGTTTGTTCTATGTGATAGCAGTGAGTGAAGTCATCACACAGGTCACAGCAGCTGTGTGCTGGCCAGCAGTAAAAAGCTTGATTTTATCTGCTCTTTCAGACTAAAGGTTGTAATCACTGCTGTTTACTAGCAGTTTCAGAGAGCTTCTAAGCTACTCTAAACTAATTAGCAGACTGAAAACACTGAGTAGAATACACAGAGTGAATGCATGGAGCTTATATGCTAATTACAGTCTGACCAGAAAGTGACAGGATACATCTATGAAACTCTCGACGGGAGACAACTCCTTTAACTTTTCCCGAACGGTTCGATCAACACTACTTAGATACTATCTTATCTCAGTAAGATCTATGGGAGTAATACGATCATTATCCTTTTCTGTTGTAAATTAACTTGAATTTTTTGTTTTTTGATCACATTTTACACCACATACATCACATGTTTGTTAGGTAGAGAAATAGCATAGTAACTACTATGTCACTTGTAAATCAATCTACATTTCCCCAATTTTTACATTCTTATACCTTTATTTTAACTTTAAAAATAGTGGAGCAAATTTATTAAAACTGTTTAAAAAGCTAAAAATACACCAAATTAAGGCTTTGACTTCTCCACGGGGGAATAGGGGAAATCTCCGGTGGGCCTCTGAGCATGGCAGACCTGGAGATGGTCTTCAACTGCATATGCATCTTTATAAGAGGCAGAAAAGCAGAGAAAGATAGGCCAAAAGCAAGAGGCAGAGAATAGAAGGCATGTACAGTCATTTATAGTAACTGTATGGTTGGCCCCTAAAATAAACTCCACAGGTGGGCCCAGAAACAGTCCAACTGGTGGGCCCCTAGAGTCACATCCACCTGTGGGTCATGAGCTCACCAGTCCGACACTGACCAAATTTACACACCTGGACGTATGCATACGTCCTGAGGATCGCGCAAACTCTAAAGCAGAGTTTGCACGATCGGCGCGGGGTGTCAGCTGTATATTACAGCTGACATCCCTAACGGTCGGCCATGAACCGCGATCACTCCGGGGGGGGGGTCGGTTAACCCCTTAATTATCGCGACCATCGGGTTGTAATAACTAAGAGAGACGCAGGAGGAGATCGCTCCTCTTGCGTCTCTGTCGGCGACAGCAGCGCACGATCGTGCGGCTGCTGTGTGCTGACAGACACCACGGGGGGCATAGAATGCCTTCCAGGTTGTTTTGTTTTTCCCCACGATGCCCGGCCCATGCCCTGTGGGCAGGGCCCCCGGCATCGGACTGACATTAAACCCAAAGGAACCGTGCACACAGAAACAAGCTGTTCTTTTGTTTCCCTTTTGAATGAGAATCTAAAGATTCTCATTAAAAATCCCTTTTTGGGAAAAAAAAAAAAAAAAAAAAGAAAAGAAAAAAAAAATAAAAAGAAAAAAAGTAAAAAAAAAAACAAAAACAGGGAAAAATAAAAAAAAAAAACTTACATCCCCTTTTCCCCTTTACAAAACCCAAACGCCCCCCAAAAAAGATAAAAAATAAATAAAGAAACCCAAAATTTTTTGGTATCGCCGGTGCGTAACAACCCTCCCAAAAAATTTAAAAATCGTCATGTTAATTTACCCAACGGTAAAACACCGAAAAAAAAAAAACCCAACAAAAATCCCCAGAATTACGTTTTTTGTTCTTTCCCAAAAACCCCCCCCTTTTAAAAATGGAATAAAAGTGATAAAAAACCCAAAAAAAAAATGCCAACATTGTCCCAAATTTTAAAAAAACCCAGTTCTTTCCCGAAAAAAAAAAGCCCTTTAAAACAGCTCGGGTATAAAGGGAAAAAAAAAAAAAATTTTGGGCCCCCTCAGAAGATAGTAAAGAAATAAATTTTTTTTTTAAACACACAAAAAACACCTTTATTTTTTTTTTTAATGTTTCAACATAAAAAAACTATAAAAATTTGGGGTATTGCCGAAAATCTTTATCAAACCCAAACAGAGTAAAGCTAACTTTTTTAGGGAAAACTCTAAGTAGCGCTACTGGGATTGCAGAAATTTTCTTCACTCTGGCCTTCCAAAAATGGAAATTTAAAACGATAAAAAAAAGTCTTTTTGCCCCAAAAAAAGATCCCAAAGAAAAAAAGGGTCAACTAAATTCCCGAAAAAACAAGCCCCTTTACCAGCCCCAAAAACCAAAGAAAAAAAAAAATTTATGGTTTTCCCCAGAACTAGGGCGATGCAAAAATTTTTTTCCCCGGTTTGAATAAAAGTTTTTTTTATTGTATAAAACAGAAAAAAACAAAAAAATATAAAATTTGGGTATTGCTGTAATCGTTCAAACCCCCTTAGATAAAGCTGGGCATTTCATATCAAAAGGGCAAAATTGACCGGGCTAAAAAAAAATAAAAAAAAAAAAAAAAATTTCCCAAAGGAAAAACTTTTATTTTGTTCAAAAAGCCTCCCCAAAAAACCTTTTTAAAAAAAAGTGAACAAAGTATTGTATCCCACCCCCATAAGGGGGTTTAACCAATAAAAGCATAAAATTCACCCCCCCCAAAAAAAAAAAGGGCCATAAAAAAAAAACTCCGGGCAAACCCACCCAAAAATAAAATTTTATGACTGTCAGAAAAGGAAACAAAAAAAAACCCAATTTTTTTTTTAACCTTTTTCCCATTGGGTGAAAAAAGAATAAAACATAAAAAACTATATAAAATTTTATACCATTGAAATTTTGTCCCCAACCCCCAAATAAAAAGTTTATAAACATCATTAAACACTGAACAGTAAAACGCTGTAAAATTGAACCCCAAAAAAAAAATGGTGGAACTGCGTTTTTTTTTCCCCCAATTTTTCATCCCCAAGGGCTAAAAAAAAAACGATGGAACCCCGGGGGGGGGGGTGTCCCCAAAATGCACAATACCCCCTAGATGAGATCCATGAGGGGTGTTAAATTCAAAAATGGGGTGACTTCTGGAAGGGTTCACCTTTTCGCTCCCTTTTGGGGTTTTGTAAAATCCCGACATGGCCCCACCAAAAATCTGCTTTCCCAAAAACCCAAAATAGCGCTAAACCCCCCTTTTCCCTTTTTTTATACCCATGCCCCATTGGCCCCCCCAAAACCCCCCCAATTTTAAACCCCCCCACAAGTAGGGGTATTGCCAAACTTTGGAAAAAAAAAATTTGCTTAACAAAGTTTTTGGGGTGTTTTTTTACCAGGATTCCTTGTAAATATGAAAACTTTTTTCCCAGCTAAAATTGCAGATTTTTGGGAAAAAAAAAATTTTTTTAAATTTTCCCCCAGCCTAAGAAAAAATAAAAATTTGTGAATCACCTGTGGGGGTCGATAAAACTAAATACAAACCTGTATATATACCTTAAAAAGGGTAAAAATATTTTTCCAAAAATATGGGGTTTTTTTAGGGGTGTTTATTAATTTTTTAGCACCTTTAGGGCCCCCCAAAAACCTTTTAAAAGGGGCGCCTAAAATAAAATTGCATTGAAAAGAGACCCCAAAGAGCCCCAGTAGGTGCCCCCAAATTCCCGGGGGTTTTTAGGGTTTTGAGCCAAATAATGCACAAAGGGCCACATAGGGGAAAAATTTCAAAAAAAACGGCAGACCGGGGGGAAATAAATTTTTAAACATTGAATTTACCTAGTCACTTTTTACCGTATTCCAGTGAATAATGGAAAAATTTAATTGAAACTGCAAAAATAGGGGAAATTTTGAAATTTCACCTCCATTTTTGTTTTAATTTCTGTGAAAACCTAAAGGGTTAAAAATTTCCTAAACCGTTGTAAATATTTTAAGGGGGTTCTATTTTTTTTAAAAAAGGCATCTTTTATGGGGGTATCTAACAAAACAGGCCCCCAAAAGCCACGTCAAACGGAAAGTCCCTAAAAAAATGTATTTTGAAAATTTTTCCTTGAAAATTGAGAAATTTCCCTACTAATTTTTTTAACCCTTAATTTCTTTTTTAAAAAAAAAGGCAATTTAAAAAATGATGCCAACCTATTAGTAAAACCATATGGTAGATGCTATTTAAAAACTTTTTTTGTGGGGGAAAAAATTACCCGTCTTTTCAACGTAAAAATTTGAAACTTTAAAAAATCAAAATTTTTTTTCAAATTTTTCATAAAATTTTTGAAATTTTTAAACAAAAAAAAAAGGGATTGAAATGGATACAATTTTCTTAATTTAACTTAAAGCCAAATGTGTAAACGAGAAAAAAATTTCTCTGAATAAACATGGATAGGAAAAAATTTTCAAAAAGTTTTTTCTCACATAAAGTGACACTTCCAAAAATTTAAAAAAATAGGGCGGGTTGTCGGGAAAGGGGCCAAAACTGGGGGGTCCTTAAAGATACCTATCACAAAAATTTTCCATTTTGTTTTCCAAAAGCAAATGAAAAAAATAAGCAAATTTCTAAAAAAAAACCCTTTTTAAAAAATGCTAAACCTAAATGTAAAAAAAATCCCTTTTGGGTCAAAAGGACCAGTGCTCCCTGGGGGTTGAAAACGAAGTCCGGGCACGGGGCGGGTAAACACATAATCTCCCAGCAAAGCATGCTTGTGTTTTACCCCCCAAAAACTCCCCCATGATGCCTAGCATCAGGGAAAAGAGCATTTAAAGGGATTTTTTTCATGCACTCTTGATTGCGGATTTCCCCCTCCCCACAGGGGGCCTCCTTGCACCACCCACAGGGGTTTCCTTGCATCCACCCACAGGGGCTTTTGCTAAAAAGCGGGTTTGAAACCCCCGGGAAGCAGCCGCCCCGATACTAATAACGTGAAAGCACTGAGAAAAAAACACAAGGAGGTTTCAGTGCTGCCCTTTTGTAACCTGGGTAAAAAAAAATGCTGGTTTCCTGAAAGCTATACCCCCGCTTAAAAGGGACAGGGCTGAGCCTCCCTGGTGTGTTTCCTGTGCCTGTGTTAAAAATTACTTTTTAAATATAAAATACTGACTTTGGGCTAAAAATTAAACAAAAATTAAAAATAAAAAAATTCCCGGGTATAAAACTCGAGTAAAAAGGCCGAGTTTTTCAACAAAAAAAGTGCAAAAAACCCCTCCCTCGGCTTATACTCAGCCACGGTCTGGGGCTGCGATGGCCCGAGTGCTGACAGGGACGCTTCATTATATGCGGGTCCCCCACGGAGCGCATATAACTGAAGGCCACACGGCTGAAGTGTCCGGTGCCCCCTGCGCTTGGCCCGGGCAAATGTCTGCTATCCCTTCACCTAAAATGCACTCCTCCGGGGCGCACAAAAGGTGAAGAGAAACCACGCGGGGCACAAGCGAAACGCTCCCTTTCTCCCAGGGGACCCCCGGGCGGGGGCCCAAACCTTCCCAAAGCGGGGCCCCGACCGGAGCCCCCCCCCCGGCACAGGGGCAAACGGTCAACAGCGCTGCGGGCCCCCCCTGAAAGCGCCCCCCCCTTGCCCCGGGGAAAAAAAAACGCGCAGGGGCCGGGCCCGCGAGGAGGCCCCCAAAAGTGAGGGAGACCCGGGGCAGGGGGGAGCCCCGGGAAGTGGAAATTTTTTTTTTTTTTTTAAAACTTGCCCCACACCTGCCTATACCTTCTAGTACTGCCCATTTCCCGCCTAGTACTACCTATGCCCCACCTATACCCCGCCCATACTAACCCCAAACCCCGCCTAGTAAACCTTTTACCTTTTCCCTAAGTTTTTCTGCCTATAAGCCCAAACCCATACCTGCCCCAGTAACGCCTATACCTTTCCTATTTCTGGGGCCCATACCCCTAAAAAGCCCCCCTATAAACCCGCCTATCCCGCCTAAAACCCTGGGCCCATTTAACCCACCTAATTAAACCCGCCCAGTAACTGGCCCCATAAACCCGCCTATACTGCCTATAACCTCCTAGTACTTGCCTTACCCGCCTAGTACCGGGCCCATAAGCCTAAACCCTTTCCTTCCCCAAACTTTCCATACCTTCCTAGTAAATGCCTATACCTGCCTAGTACTACCTAAAAACCTGCCTAGTACTTCCAATAAAAACCTACCTATACCTCCTAGTTCTGGGCCCATACCCGCCTAGTAAAATAACCTATTTTCCCCACCTAAAACCTCCTTGTAAATATGGGGGACATATAGCTGGCCCCATACCAGCCTAGGGGGGGGCATTAAACTGGCCCATAAAACCAATCCCTATGGGGGACATTTAAAATGCCTATACCAAACCTATGGGGGGCATTAAACTGCCTATATCTGGGTTAAAGGGGGGCATTAAAACGGCCCATACCCCCCTATGGGGGACATTAAAACTGGCCTTTTTGTAATTTTATTGGGGATCTATTTTTTTTTTAAAATTCACCATTTGCCCGCTGCTTTTTCCCCCCTAGGCTTATAACTTTTTCCCATATAAAAACTTTTCCCCCTTTTTTTTTGGCCAAAAATAGGTTTCCCAAAACGGCTTTTACTCGGGGCGGGGTTATACTCAGGGATATAACGGGATGTGTTTTGTTCAAGTTATAACTGGGCCCAAAAAATAATTTCTGTTTTTCTCCAGTTTCTCTTCTCCCTCTTCCTCACTCATCTCAGTGGAGTTGATTCTTGGGGCCCAACCTACAGCTCCTGTACAAGACTGCACATGAATCTTGCTCTCTATCTATCTTTATTTTCTTTCCCCCCTGAAAAGCCCAAAAACTTGCCACCCCCCCGGGGGCCCATCATGCCCAGAGACCCATTGGTGGATTCCCCTGTTCTCCTGTGCACCTGCAATGATGTGAGGGGTAAACATTGGTTATGAAGGGGAGTGCAAGGGAGGACCGCCATGCTACAGTGGAGCAGGTCATCTCCAAAATAAAACCAGGAGGGGTACTAGACTGGTCTAAAAAACATTCACAAACCCAATGTGTTTTGGTCCCTCCAAAGAAGATAGATGGTCACTGCACCTCTGCTAAACAAGTTGCATTAGCAGCAAAGGCTCACATTTTCACAGCGGTATCAGAACTGGACCTCCAATAATTGGTAAAAGATTGCCTTCTCCAATAAGTCTAATTTTCTGCTTCATCGGACGGATGGACATTGGTGTGTGAGATGGAGATATCAAAGAACAAACACCTTGCAACCATTGCTGGAAAAATACAAGCGTGGGGGCAGGGTAGGTTTGTAATGTTTTTTGTACATTCTCGTACCCACCATTCATGTAAAGGCTTTTTCAACTGTTGGGTTGATCCATCCTTGCAGATCACGTACAACCATACATGCTGATTGTCTTCCATGGGGCAGATGGCATATTCCAGTAAGTATACAACATGTCACATGGCTAGACATGTCGACAATGGTTGGAAGAACATCATCAAGACTTTCAAGTACTACCCTGACGCACTAATTAAACAGACTTAAACCCATTTGAACATCTGTTGGACCACCTCAATTGTCATGTTCGCTCTATGAATCCTCACCTACACACCCTCCAGCAGCTGTGAGATGCACTGCACTCATCTTGGCTCCAGATTAGAGATGGGTGAAGTGATTCTAACGAAGTGGAATTCGTTTAGAATTTCAGGAAAACTTCAATTCTGAACGAATCAAGTTTGGGGTGATTCGCGGGGAACGAAGCGGTTTTTGATTGATAAAATGGCTGCGAGCCATGGCGTTAATGGGGCAAAGCACTCGGGGAGGAAGAAGGGCAAGCCTACATGACTTTGCAAAGAAGCCAATCAGAGACCGGCGGGATTCTGGACATCCCGCACTATAAAGCCCGGGGCGCGACGCTGGGACTCACACTTCTCACGTATGAGTAGGAAGGTTGCCCGCGCTGCTTATGATATCCTCTAAAGAACACTTTTTTATACAGCGATTTTTGGGGGGTTTTAAGCTTGCCAAAAACTGTTTCTCTTACTTCTAATTTGATTTTGTGGGGTATTGGAACTGAAGTCCGTGTGTTCCAATGCAGCCAATACATTTTAATGCTATCTCTCATTTCTTGAGCACATTAAATTCAGTTAAAGAAACAGCATTTTTACAATCCAATACCACTTAATTTTTGGTTGCCATTTTTTTCCCGCGAAATTTAGATCCGGGGGTTAATTAAGCTTGTTCTGCTTTTGTGGTCACTAAAAGAAAGTTTCTTTTCACAGCCAAAAAAAATTTTTGGGCCCTCAGCAAATTCAAACCGAGGGTTAATTACAATTTTTCTTTGTTGTGTTCCGTAAAATACACACCGTTTTTAAAACCTAAAAATAGCGGGTAATTTTTGGCAGCAAATTTTTTTTAAACGAATTTTACATCCAATTTAAACTAAGAAAATTTTTCTGCACTTGTACTTAGAAAAAAAGAAACGTTCTTTTTTCACCCCCAAAAGAAGAAATTTTGGCTGAGCATAATTCAAAACCGAAGGTTCATTAAGCCTTTTTGTGCTTTTATATCAAAAAATACACAGTGTTTTTAAACGCACAAAAAGATTTTTTTCCTGGCCTTTTTGTGGAGCGCAATTTATACCCAAAGGGGTTTATCCAAGCTTGTTAGGGGGTTTCATTTGGATCAAATAAAAAGGGTGTGTATTTATCATATACAGATATCTTCAAAAACAAGTGTTACTTTTTTAGAAAAAACAGAAATTAGAAAGGGGTGGCGGGCTCGCCCCTTCGAGTGGCAGGGGCCCAAAAACATTCCAGGCCCGGGTCACAGCACAGCAAGGGGACGTCGCAGCAGGGGCATTTGGTGAGGGCCACAACGCCGCTGTCATCTAGCGGCCGTGTGTTGTCAAAAAACCCAATGGTTCTTGATTGGTTGACTAGGGCCCACTTCCTCCCAGATGACTCTGACAACCCCACCAAGAGTCGGGGGGAACGTCAGACACAACCCTTATTTTTGGCATAGCCCGGGGGCGGGGCAGCGGCCCCACCTGTTCCTCAACCCGGGTCTGCCCCATCCGTTTTTCCCCCACCCGAGATCACTATTGGTCTGGCCAGCCCACTATATAGCGGGATGAACAATTGAGGGGGCAGCAGCAGCTACTTGCAGCGAAGAAATAGGGCCAATATCCCCTGCTTCTTTCAGTAGGGGGGGCAAAAGTATAGATTGGGAGGGGATGGGAGGTCATGTTGTGAGGGTTTTAGCCCTACAAACCAAGATCGGTGATGAGGACAGCGTGCGATGAAACACAAATCGATATGATGAGCCGACCACACTTGGGAGCCAGTGAAGCAAGGCTTTAACACGTCAGGAAAAGAGGCGCAGTTGCGGCAGGCAGCGTGCAGCCCGCAATGGCTTATGTGGGCCCTGACACAGGGAACAGCGTGTGAGGGTTTAGGAGCCCAAGCGGCCATGGGGTAAAAACCCCGCTTCGCGGGGCCCAAAAAAGTAGCGCACGGGCTCAGCGAGGCAGCGGCGTAGTATCACTCAGTCGGAGCCCTTGGTGGTAAAATCACTACTCGGCGGTGTTGGGAGTTCTTTGCTAAACACCGGAGGAGCCGAATTTGGGTAAAAGTGGGAAACGTGGTCAAAGTAAGCGTGGCCAGGGAGCAAATTGGGACCCACGGCCCTGCGTCAACACATGCAGCGTCACCATCCGGGGGCCTGGGGGAAACGGGCTAATTTTGGTTGGGCCATCCTGGGCCCCCGAGCAACAGCAGCAGCAGCGCCCAATGGACGCATGCCATTGCGTCAGTCAAGGCCCACCACCTCTGCAGAAGGGGGCTGTTTTTCTTTTCCCTCACCTCTTGGGGCCCCGATCACTCTGCCCCCCCCAGTTAGAAGATCCGCGGGCAACGGCAGCCAAACTGATGTGTGGCCGCAAAATTGCCGATTTGCAGTGGAAAGCGTCCTCCCCGGGCCGTAGTGTGGCTCAGAGCGGTGTTCATTTCGGCCGGGGCCCTCGTTTTCCCAAAGAACCCGCTTGTCCTTTGTCCAAAATGAACAGGCGGGGGGGCCAGGGTTTTCCCCAACCAATCCCAGGCTCAGACTACACACCCACCCAAACTGTGAGAATGAGTCTGGGTTCAACTACCTGCCTCAGCCACTATTCATGCCCCCCCACCTGCTATATGCCACACAAACTGCTGACAGTTTCTCCATCCCACCAAACATTTTACCAGGGACTGGTATTTCCACCCCTCCACACTCTGTCTTGTGCCACTCTCTGACCTCAGCTCTGTTGTTTTCTGCGCGTCACCCCACACCATGTCCCCTTTTGCCACTCTCTACCTCATGCTGTTGCCCTGCCCAAACCCCTCCCTCTCTGTCATTGTGCCCCTTCTGTGGCCTACCCCTGCTGCCATGACCTCCACACTGTGTCATTGTGCCCCCTCTGTGGCCTACTCCTGGTTTTCCACCTCCAAAGTCATTGTGCCATTCTGACCTCATGCTCGTTGCTGCGCCCACCCCTCCACACTCGTACAATTTTTCCACCTGAGCCCTCTCTTGTTTTTTTTCCAGTTGGGCCCCATGACTTTTTCACTTTCCTTCCCGTTCAGTTTTTTGGGTTCAGTTTTGCCCTTTTAAGGCCCGGGGGAATTTTATAGTGAAGCGATTCTAAGGGGGGCGGCATCATTCGTGTCTTTTCTAAAACAACCATTGAATGAAGACCAAACCAAGCTCCCTCTCATATTTAACATGGCACAATGTTCTCCGCACCCTGCGGGCTCTTGCACCTGGAAATGCTTTTTTTTTTTAAAACGCGATTCGTCCCAAAGCAATTTGGACCGAAACGAATTTTTGAGAAATTCGCCCATCTCTACTCCAGATACCTGTAACAAACTACCAAGACCTAGTTACGTCACTCCCAGCCCATCTAGCTGCTGTCCATGCTACATACAGCGCCTACTCTAAAATGTAACGGTGATCAAAAAAAAGTACCAACATGTTTTAAAAACCAAAGTCAGAGCTTGAAGGTACTAAACTCAATCTGACATTGTTGCTAGTTGATCAAACCATAGCAGCAGTGACATATCTTCCTCAGATTGCACATATGATGCAAAGATGTTTCTTCAGGGAATGAACACTTTGCATAAACGGTTGCAAACTACAGTTGAAATTCCATCCTGAAAGCACAACTACTCCTCTATCTAGTATACAGCGCAGGTTTTCAACATAAACTTTCAATATCTCTTTGTAGGTGGCAGCACCAGAACAAAAACAAATACTTGAGCCTCCTGGCTGGAGTTCGGATACGTGTGTGCTTTTCTCTCCATCTGTTTTGCTTTGCTAGGGTGGAGTTTAGACTAAGTCAATTGGATACATAGGGCCTACGTTTTTAAGTTAAAAATTGGTCCCGCTTGCTTTTTTTTGAAATTTTAAACCCGCTGCGGGGGGAAAAAATCCCTTTTCAAGTTTTTTTGTAGCTTGCTTTATATAGACAGAGTGGAATCTATATTTTTTCTCTCCACACCCATCTTATGTGTGATCTCATAATCCAGGGGATAGAGAAAGGGGAGGAACGGTGTGGGTAGGGAGGGTTCAAAACAAATCCCAGATTTTAACAAACAGCACGTAGTCTACTTTTACATTTCTTTCTGAAAAATCTGCAAGGACCTAATCCCTGTCAATATAAGTTTGCAGAAGTACAGGTGAGTAAAGCTTCATTTTCCTCAGCAAGGCTAGCAGCAGGAGGCACTTGGGCTAGGAGCTGAATCAGAGGGAACATCTGCTTGTTTGTTCCTGCTAGAATGTTTACTTAGACTGTTAGTGGTGAACACGGTAACCACGGAGACCTTTCTTATTCCTTGTTACAATGTACTTCATCCATTATTCTAAAGTGACTTTACTTCACTTTTATAGGTACAAAGTTAGATATGTTGGGAGAAGGCACATGCCCAAATAGTCTACCTGGGGCATAAAGTTTGTTCGAAGTTTTATGTCTATATTTTGCATGCGACTTTTTATGATGTATTTGTTAACAGAAATATTTTGCATAGTTTTACAAATGTTTTAAGGATGAGCTGCAGACAGGGTCCTATAAAGTCCGCACATGCCCAGCTCTGTGTGTCTTTGTTTTTCCTCCAGTTTAGAGATCACCTTCAATAGCTTGCAGTTGTTGAAGTACACATAATGATCTATCTTCTCAGACGCCTCAGGGGCTCAGGGAGGGGCGTTTGCCTAATGAGGAATGTGCCTGAGGATGGATTTGGTCATAGCAATTTAAACCTTAAGTCAAAATCTTTTAACTCCTTGAGATGCAAGTTTAGAAGTGACACATTGTAAATAATTACTCAAGACTGATCTTCGTATATATTTCACACTAAAAGAGTAAATATTTTGCATATCTCATACTTGACTCACTTCCAGAGTTTATTTTTTAAAATGATCCCAAGCTCCCTCCTTCTTCGTCATATAGGTGTGGCGGTTCTGTGCCTTTTTTTTTTTTTTTAATTGAGTAAAATGTTCCACCTAGTGGTGTAGAGATTTACTCATTGGTCACCAAGTAGCAGAAAATAGCAATAGCATATATAGAAAATATTTGAAAATAATAAATTGTACCTGATGGAACATGTGCAATGCTTAGATGTGATGTTTTAATATTATTTAGAACCAATGAAATGTATTCTTACATAGTTCCCTTTACCCAGTTCACTTTGTACTTCACTATATATCAGCGTTTCCCAGGGTTCTCTGGGTCATCGGGGTTCAATGGAATCCAGACAGGGAAGGCATAAAAGACAGCCACAGATGAATCCAAATTACAGCAGGGGAGGCCAACTCAATCTACTCCTAGGTGCCTGTCATGGGTGTAGAATGCTACTACACCCTACACCAGGGGTTTTGGGCTGTATATACACATTCATATATATGGGAGTCACTGGCAGATTTATGCAACTGTATAGGAATAAATGTGGGATATATGTTCGGTTGCAAACTTCAGTGTTGCATACTAAACATATGCCCTAAATGTGATGTGAATAGAGCCTTATGCTATTAAATGTATTTTGTTATACCAGATAACATCTGCTTCAGGGTGATTGCATATCGAAAGGGATGATTCATAGCACATATTACATTAGATGATGCTGCACTAGTGGGGCACTTTTTTAAGGGACACAGTCATGCAGACCTTGGATTCAGAAATACATTTCTTGTCTCCATTTTAAGGATTCCTTTTCTTTTAAAAGTTGTGTGCAAGTTTTAGCACAACAATCACCTAAATCCAAGGATTTGCAGGGCTACTGGATTGGTTCTGCAAAAGAAGTGGAAAGGATTATTGTTGATGTGAGATGCATCAGTGACCATATGCACTGACATCTGATATGACTGCAGACATATACTTACTCTGGAACAGTGCCAAGTTAGATGTGTTAAACTTAAGAACAACAATGTTAGAGAATTCATGATTTCTTGCATCTCCCCATTTGATATATATGACTCCTCTATGTTTGGGTTGAATGTGGCTTCCAACTATCATTCATAGTTGAATGTGGCTCACAAGGTACAAAAGATTTAGGACTTCTGTTCTGTAAGAACAAAGTTACGGTAATTGAAGTCAGAAACTTCCTGATGTACTGGTTATGTTGGATAAGATGTCTGCTTAGTTACCCTGTACAGACAAGTTTGGAAATACTTAGAAGTGGTTGAGGGCTTTACCATTTGCCATTCTCTTGTGTATATGCATTGGATGACTGGCATCTGCTTGACATGACACATCATGTTTCAGACTCTCTGCTGCCTTGCTAAATGATGTTGTGAACAGTAGCTGCTTGTTAGGGATTTTAACTTTTTTTTTTTTATAAAAAAAAAAATATATAGCATTGCTGTAGTTAGTGACATTGGATTACATAAAAATCGGACTATGTTTTGCTTATGTGTGGGAAGCAGGCAAACAAGAGTCAGGTCCTCCTGCCCTTATGATAAGAATTTAAAGCTGGAAGGATTAAACAGTGGTCTGCAAAGTGCATCTCTCCAGCTGTTGGGAAACTACAACTCCCATTATGCCAACTGTATATATATATATATATTATATAAATGCTGCACTTTGCAGACCAGTGGATTAGGAGGTAATGTTGCTCTTTTGCCTGCTCCCTCTCCTTTAAATGTACCCCAGAATGTGCATCAGTGGGTACATGTACGTCTTCTTTCTTATGTCTCATTGCTGGCATATTTTAGGTCATATATATGAAACGAATTCGGTGCTTCTAAAAAAAATTCTTCATTCTTTAGAAGCATTGAATTTGTTTCATACATATGGCCAGTTAGTGCAGGATTGGAGGTCTCGTGATTTGATCGGTGGCTTCGTTATATTCTCAAGTGTCTAATATTTGCCATTATACATGGCCTATCTATATACAGGCATATTTTAGGTGTCAACACGTAGTTCAGTTTCCTATACTGCACCATGACTAGTTTATATGCAATTAGAATTTACGTTAACATGAAAGCTCCACATTGTTAGGGCTTAGTGTGAATAAATACTTTTTCTGTACAGAGCTGAATAAGATCCCAGAACTCCGTGGGTTAATTCACCAGGTGTAACGCATCAAAACCTGATTTACTTGTCTTTATGAATACATTGGAGTCATGTGAAATTTTGCTTAAAGCAAAATTAATGGTGCACTACCTTTATATCAATACACAATATAATATATTCACAGTAAAGTCACATTATTATGACCACCAGCTGATATCTAGAGTAAAAGCTGTGTGCAGCATGGAAAACAGCTAGATGAGGTGATACTCAGTAAGGTCCTATTAGGTTGCCACAGATATCTGGAGCCATCCTGACTGCAGTGCATCCCACAGCTGCTGGAAAGAGCATGGAGTGAACCTAACAATCAAGGTGGTCCTATAAATGTTCAATTGAGTTCAAGTCTGTGGAAATAGGGTGCCAGTGCTTTGAAGTCTTGGTCCTGCTCTTGCAACCAATGTCAGACATTTCTAGCCATGTGACATGTTGCATCATCTTGTTGGAAGATCTCACCTGCCCCAGGGAAGACAATGTATAGGTGTGTGTTAGGCTATGTTCACACGGCTTAATTGCGGGACGTAATTACGCCCCGCAATTACGCCGGGTTGACGGGGGCCGTGCGGGAGCGGGGGAGTGAGAGGGGGGCCGGCACTTAGCAGGCCCATAGACAATAACTGCTAGCGGAGCGTAAACGCCGCTAGAAAGTGACATGTCAATTATCTCCCCGCCCGGCGACTTCGCCGGGCGGGGCGAGGAGACGTAATACATAGTTCTCTATGAGAACTGTGAATTACCGTAATGAATGGGCCGTTTTCGGCCCGTAATTGGCGCACTTCGGCGCGTAATTACGGACCGAAATACAGCCCATTTTAAGCCGTGTGAACATGGCCTAAGGGGATATGGTTATATGCAAGGATAAATTCATACCAAAATGGATTGAGAGTGACCGTACACATGGATTATTTTGATCAGAGGATGCCATGAAAACATTCCTTAGTCCATAACACTGCCACCACCAGCTTTTGTTTTTACAGCAATGGTTGCAGGTTGTTTGTTCTCTGATGTTTCACACCTGATACTCCATCATCCATCCATTCAGTGAAGTAAAAAACATGACTGGCTGTTTGCCAATCAGCAGAGGCCCAATTCTGTTACTGCCATGAAAATTTAAGCCATTTCTGTCGATGTTATTAGTAAAGGTACAAAGACCATCCTTCTGCTTAGAAGCCCCATACGTGGTAGGGTTCTGAGCTGTTGTCCTATACACACATCTGTGTATACACACAATGTGACTTTACTGTGTGCTATGGAGGGGCATGTATTGAGATGGAAGTTTCATATGCTGGTCATAATGCAACAGGTGCTGAAGCAACGTGCACCAAATCTGTTGAGGGGAAGACCTCATTTAGATTAATTTTGTTGCATCTTTTTGCACCACACATTAAAATTGATGCCAGCTCGTTATAATTTATGCTATTTCTGGTATGAGTAATAGTAAATGGATAGGGCCACAAGATGCCATACCCTCCTAAGCCACACCTTTTTTCATTGACGAGAGTGCCATAAAAACACCTGAATTTGCAACTTGTGTAGCCAAGAAAACTTGCATACAGGGCTTAATAACGCCTCCTCCCACACTCTTTAGGCATGCAGGTTTTCAAAAATGTGTGTATTTTAAAAAACAAAAGTGTCTTGATTATTAACTCATATTTGGAACCTAGGTGAAATCCTTATCAGATTAGAGGTAATTGACAAAACACAAGCGCTTTTTATTGCTACATGAGCTCTTGGAAAGACATGTATGAAAACTGTTTAGGTGTAAGACTTTCTTTGTTGCCCATAGCAACCAATCAGAACGCCCCTTTCATTTTTCCAGAGCACTATATGAAATGAAAGGGGAGCTCTGATTGGTTGCTATGGGCAACAAAGGAAGTCTTACACCTAGACAGTTTATATACATGAGGCCCTTTTTGTCTTCAAGAAACGTAATGTGTGAACCCAGCCTCACCAAAAATGCTGTCTTTCAGAATAAAAGCCAGATGATAGCATTGACCTCAGAGCTGAAGTTTTCCCACTACACCCAACCCCCACTAGCTACAGACTGCTAAATGCAAACTACTGCACTATAATCCAACGTTTTTTTAACTATGCCGTACCATACCGTTGTTCAGCCGCAGGACATTGCACTGTATGGGAATCCGCCAGAAGATAGAACATGTTGTATATTCCGGTGGAGGGTCAGCGGTTTAAAAATCGTACAGTAGAAAATCTGTGCTGTGTAGACTACAGCATGGATTTCTATTGATGTTTATGGGGCACTGGTTACCATTGAAATCCAACCAGAAACCAGTGCCGTGTAGACATGGCCTGTTAGACCCTTAGCTTCAAACTACTGTTAAACTGAGAAATCCTCTACTTAGCAGAGGAGAGTAATTACTTTTTTCAACCATTAAAAAATTCTTCCCCCAGACTTCTTTAAAGAGAATCTGTCACATGGGTTATGTCCCCTTTGCTGAGGGCAGCACAAGGTAGTGTCAGACATGCTGTTCCCAGTGCTGTGTGCCTTAGGCTATGTTCACACGGCTTAAACTGGGATGTATTTCATCCCGTATTTCACGCCGTACTGCGCGAAATACGGGGTGAAATACATCCCAGTCATTACGGTAATCCACCGTTCTCAGAGAGAATGGTGAGATAAGTGACATGTCAATTACTAGCGACGAATATGCGCCGCAAGTAATGCATGTCTATGGGGCTGGCGGGCTGCTGGCTCTCCCGCACTGAGCTGCCGAACTCCGGCGTAATTACGCCCCGCAATTACACCGTGTGAACACAGCCATATTCTGTAAGATGCTGTAGTTTTAGAGCATTTACCCCTCAAATCTTATTCATGAGTAGGTGTTAACCCCGTCCACCAAAGGCTAGCCCCGCCCACTGACAGTTATTCACTTGTTTCTATCTATTTAAAGTAATAGGGTTATCAGTTGAGGTGGGCGGGGCTAGCCTCAGATGGGCGGGGTTTGAAAAAAACAGACTCTTCGAATGACTCTTCTGGCTGAAAACTGCAGATTTGTGCATTAAATACACAAAAACTACAGCATCTTATAGAATAAGGGACACAGCGCTGGAAACAGCAGGTCTGACACTAGCTTGTGCTGTCCTCAGCAAGGGGGGCATCATCCATGTAACAGGTTTTCTTTAAGGGCGATATCACACAGTAGTAATTAGATAATTCCAGCATACACTTTCATGAATTGTCTGCAACAATTCTATCAGGTATCCTAAAACAGTTTTAAAATAGTACTAAGAAAATCTATATACACTGCTTCTGGGTCAAACAGGCCCACTACAGTACCAGAAAAGAGAAAACAGAAAAAAAGACCCGCTCACCCGTAGTAAAACTGTCAGCATGGACCGCATGGCAGATGCAGCAGGCAATGGAGAAATTGAAAAAAGGTCCAGCTGATCAATGGAATGCAGTAAAATCCACAATTTATTGGAAGGCAAACATAGGAGATGGTAACATACAAGACAGGAACAATCTGACGCGTTTCAGGCCAACGAATATCGGCCTTTAGTGGTAGCACACGTAAAGGCAACACAGGCACACCTAAGTAGTTGAGTTAATTACAATAATTGTAAATGTGTTCACTTGATGCACATGTGAACGACAGAAAAAATAAGAAAGAAAACAGCAAGGCATATATTTAAAGTTAATATACTGTATGTGAACAAATAGTTATGGGATATAATCAGTATTTCAAAATTAAATCCTGCCTGCTATTTATATCAGTATGAAGATCTAGAAGGACTCTTAGGGCCACATGTATGAAACTGTTTAGGTCTTAAACTCACTCTTTTGCACATAGTAACCTACGGGCAAAAAAGTGAGTTTTAGACCTAAACAGGTTCATACATGTGGCCATTAGTTTAAGAGTTTCCTTTTGCGATCTGCATCTCGGTTTGAGGGATTAACCCCTTGAACTAGAAGCGTTCGAGTGCCACCTGCATGACGCGATATGCAGTGTCGGAGTACAGCAGAGGCACCTCGTGTGAACAGCGACCACCTGTCAGATGTTTTCTAATTCTTTCTTTGAGTTTACAAGTGGTGCATCCAATGTATTGCACATGACATTCTAAGCAAGATATGAGATAAATAACATATTGGGTATTACAGATAATTTATTGCTTGACAGTATAACTCATACCAGTATAAAAAGACTTGAACGAAGATGATTATGATAGAACGGTGCAACATGTACATCTGCTGTACCCGCATCTAAAGCAACCGGGATGACGTAGCCAAAAAAATAGTGCATCTGAGTGCATAGTAAAAAGCTAAGGCGAAAGACGTTGCCTTAACGGAGCTCTTTGTGTAACGCATCAACAGACCATTGGAACCAAGTGGATCTTGGGTAAGTATTGGTAAAAATTATTTAATAATACGTGAAATTTCAGGAAATTCCACACTATATGTAGTGTAAAAGACTACAGGGGACATATTTTGATTTCTTAGATGAGATATGGTGTGTTTATTGATGGAATTACCCTTTCCTTGAATAAGACTCATGATTGGTGCTATATATTTAACACGTTTTAAACTCCACTGGGGATATTTTCTACGTTTGAGTCTCGATTCTATTTTGGTACTTTCTTCCCAAAAATTTTGTAAATTGGTACAATTGCATCGCGAACGAAGAATCACACCTATGGGGACATTTTTGAATACATGTGGTGGGTGACACAAGTGTTACCTGCCAAACTTTCCTAAAGATAAGTATTGAGACTTGGTCATTATCCCCGTATAGCGTTAAGTCCAAAAAAATCAATAACTTGTGGATGGCAATGAAAGGAAACTACAGTACCAGATTTGTTTAGACCTAGAATTGGCCATCAGAAGCATTTTCCCTTGTCAGGTGAAGGAACCAAAGTGCCCTGTTTCCATTACATGCAGTGTGAAGTAGATAGTGTATTTACAAATTAATAACTGGAGACTGTGCACATGGTAGAAATATGAGAGGTCTTGTTTTTTAGTCAACAAGGTGAGGTCTAAAACTTTGACTCTTGTTTGAGGGTCAAAGATCATTATAGTAAAACATTTGTTACTTGCTGACGCTTCCGGGTATTAGCAGAAGGTCATTTACTGGGTGACTCTTAATTGCTGTATTAGTTCTTGAAAGTAAGACAGAAAAAGTATCAATAATTGCATATAGCTTTTACATAGCTTCCTAAATACTTTTAATCAGATTAACTCCAATTTGACTAGGAATTACAGAGGTTCTTAAAACTAAGTTTCATTTTATGCCTAGTAATATACATCTGGCTATTTAATGCCTTGACAAAACAACTTAAAGGGGTCGTCTCACCACACTAATTCACTGAGCTAAAAGCAGATTTAGATTCATGCATCGTGTCTCTTTCTGTAAAGCTATGGGTAGTTCTATAGCGATAGTGGTTAGATATCAGCTCAGCATTCACAGCTTTTCTAATTGCACTGACATGAGAGCAGGAGATCATATCTATAAGTGCAGAGAACTACAGAGTTTGGGATAACACACTGTTCCCAAGCTGCCACAGCCCGACCTATGGTGACATCACTCCCTATGGTGACAAGGGGAGAGCAGGTCAGTAACCTAGAAAACCTGTGTGCACTCAGTGCTGATAACATCTATCTTAACTCCTGAACAAAGCCAAAAAAATAAAGAACTATATTTGGAAAAACTCTTCAAATACCAATCCCTACATTTTTAGAGCTAATCTTTGTAGTGAGACAACCCCTTTAAGGGCTCATGCAAAAAGGCGTATACAGCTTTGTACAGCTTTCTCCATATTCTTCTAAATTTATGCAGAATTATATTAATGACATATATTTGGATCCCTACAAGTATAGCTTCTAGAGATGAATGGCCCACATTTACTATGGCTGTCTAAATGTTAGACAGCATAAACTTAGATCGGCTGTCTGAAAATGCCCCAGATTTATCACAGTGGCTCATACTGATTGATAAATGTGGTACAACTTTAGCTTACTTTTTTGCCAGAGTTTTGGCACAGTTTTGACGCAACATGTCGCATCATGGCCTGCAAAGTCACACCTACCTTCCACCAAGCCATGCCCATGTGTCAGAGAAGGGACAAAAAGTGTTTAAAGCCCATAACCAGTATGTCTGTGACACACTGCGACATGCTGCACCAACAATGCACCACTTCTTGGTGCATTTTACAACACGTTTCTAGTGCAACCACAATAGTAAATGTCGGCCAATATCTATATAATACGTGCCATACTGAGCTACCATATAGTAACAAGGAGTGTCTGAAGTTCTGTGCTTATGGCTCTCTAATCTTCATGGAGCTTTAGGCTATGTTCATAGCTGACTTGAGTGAAATCCTAGCTCAGCATTTAGCGCTATTTTTTCTGGCATAATGATGAATAACATAGAGGAACCTGTTGGATCACAATATAGGTCGACAGGGTCTGTTGGGCATTGTTGGTGTCTGTCAGCTTTAGCACAGAAATACACATTATGATTGCAGTATGGCCATTATGCAGCAAAGAACAACATGTAGCTTGTTGTTTATGTGGTTTTCATTTGCTTAATTAGTGGCTGCACAAATTTGCTTGTCATCAGTGGCCAAATTGTGCAGCCATTAATAACACTAGAGGACAAAAAAAAAATATTTTTGGTGCCTAGAAATTTTGACATTATTCTGGGTATTTGATAACTAATTCTGAAAATGACAGCTCTAGTTATGGAGATACGGCATTGCCACCTTACCAAGTAGATTATGCTGCTGAAAGTAGTGGTCACTTAATATTGTACTAAAGAAATGTTAGAAATTCATGTGAAATAGAAAATACGTAAATTTTAGAACACGTAAAGAACACATGCAAACAAAGACATGAATGTGCACGAGCAAATTCAACTATATTCAACTATATTAATCTGTAAAAACTGCACTACATATTTATCAATAAATTAATCACAAGAACAATGTAGAATCAGGTAGTCAACATCTTAGAAACTAGAGCTGCTAGAACAAAATGTATAGTATTTTCGCACTCAGCAGCACACAGGTACCCAGAATAACATCAAAATTTCTAGGCACCCACAAAAATTTTTTGGGGTTTCCTACTCAGGCGCTCAACTGTACTCAGAACTCCCATGGAACCGAATGGGGAGTTATGCACAAGCGTGCCAGGCTCTCCATTTTGCTCCGTAACTTTCAAGGGCCTGTTCTCGAGATGTAGGTATGGTTGGAGCATACTTAGGGCCACATGTATGAAAACTGTCTAGGTCTAAAACTCTTTGTTACCCATAGCAACCAATCAGAATGCCCCTATAATTTCATATAGTGCTCTGGAAAAATTAGAGGACCATGCTGATTGGTTGGTATGGGCAACCGAGTTTTAGACCTAGACAGTTTTCATACATGTGGCCCTTAATGTTATTAATGTTAATCACTGTACAGTTTTGCTGGTGGTGACCTGCAAATTTGTGCAGCCACTTATCAAGCTGCGTGCCACATGTGGTTCTCAGCCACATCACAGCTTCACTGCAACAGTTTTCGACCGTGTCATGTATTTTACAATGCAAATGTGAACACCACCTCATACTTTTTTAAGTGGAACCTCTTAATGGGTTCAACTTGACATTTTCTGCATCATGTTGCACTATGTCAAGTGAATAATAGAAAAATATACATAAAGAAGAATAAATCCCATACATGAATGGTTACAGAGATAGTTGTGACGCTTAATACTTTCTACTTCTCAGCAGATGTCTGCTAATACATTTGTAGCTTGTAGTAGTGAGTCACTGCACTTTACAAAGTTATGAATGAACAGTCATGAAATCGCATTAGATTTCCCCATTGGCTTAGTAATGAATGTAGGTTTATCCTTAGAGGATAGTGGAATTTTATCACAATTCCTTTTGGCATCTGTTCATGTAAGAGTGATGACTCCCAGGCTCATTCATCACTACATTTTTCCCTTGCACTCACATTTCCTAAAGCATGTGAATGAACCCTGTACAAGGATTTACCTAAATTATAGAAATATGATATTATGGTTACTACTTCCATATTATTCCTGCTTTGTTTCATACCTGTCAAATTACATGGTGAGACTCAGTTCATTCTTCACAAAAAATAAATGGCTCAGACAGCATAACCCCACTAGTTGAAGATGTTACTTATGGGCAGGCCCAATGGCGGTCATATCACCTCCCGTCCTATCTAATCTTTCCAAAGTTTCGAGAAACATGATCACACATTCAGTATTGTGTTTTATTTGTCATCACTCAGGAAGAAAGGAAAGCTGCTTGTAATTGATGAAGAGTGCAACTGATTAAGTACACCATTTCTGGTTCACAAACCCTTCATCAGGCCAGGAAGGGTAGTTAATGGTCCACAAACAAATACCCTTACAGATGTGCGATAGGAACCAAAAGAACAAGTACACTGGTTGCAATGTTCTGCTTATACTTATGGCCCCTGTTGCACACCCCAATAGAATTTATTACTAGATTCTCCTTCTTGGTTGATGGGCCAGAAGCAATTACAAATGATTTATACCATGTGGAGATTTAGTTTATTGCCTTGAATCAACTATATTGTGCTAAGCATAGTGCTTAATGCATGACCATGCATGATACAGGCATTCTCTCTTTAGACCCATGTCATGCTCTGCCCCCTCAAACCATGCACTAGGCATAACACAGTGTTTTCCCTAAGTGTCCCTTTAAAAAAGCCAATATCCTGTAGTAACCTACTGCCACAAGGTTGGACTGACCCATTGGAGTACCATATGATCCTCTGAAGGGCCCAATAATGTACCCTTAATTTATCAGGACTGCAAACTCATTTTGAGATGACCCTAAACCCAATTACTAGATTTACTATTAAATCATGCAAGTGCAATGATTAAAGTGGACTTACAAACAGTGCTTGTGGACAGACAAATGTCCTGTAGAGATAGAATGTGGGCCCTCAGAATAATTTCCTCTGGTGGGCTGAAGAACTTTAGTAAGACACTGAACTGCCATATACATTTTTGTTGTGGTGGCTCCATTTAACAGCTCTTTACATGAGAAAAGAAATGGTAGTAATAAGATGCATGGACATTGGGATGATACCAAATGCAAAAACTAATTAAAATAGCATAGCCATTCCCACCAAGTTTCTTTGTTGGGCAGTGATAGTGCTGTCCACTGCTACTTGTATATGTTTGTGGCCATTGACCAATCACACTAATGTGACAGAATCAGCCAGATATAGTAAAGTTATGCTAGGCTACTTTAGTTATAAACCAGAGATGGCTGTACAGCAGTAATGGACTGACAATGATCTGGGCTCTTAAGCAAAGCACTTTACTGGCCACTTGTAAAATGCTATATTCAAAACTTTGGGTTAAACAAAAACTTACCTGAGAAGCACCAATCACTTCCATTACTTTTTTTCCAATCCCTGACACCCTACTTTATCCTACATGTGGGTACTGCAACATCTCCCATAGGTTTTCTGTATGGCACAGCCCTAATGGCCTCTGCTGCATATCATATATCTCTGTTTTAATACTTCAAATTTTTGGGTGGTTCAATACCCTAAAACCAAAATGTCTGTTAGCATCATTAATAGAAATACATATAAGGAAATATAGTGGTAAATTAGTAAACTAATTGTTTCCCGTATTCTGAAGAGCCTAAATAACATCTGGGTAAAGTTGGTGGATAGACAATCAAGGTTTTCTATACTAATCAGGAAAAAAAAATACATCCCTAATCTTCTAGACCGTCAAATAAATTTGTAAAAACCTTGGTCAGTCAACTTGTCCTTCATCGTTAAGATACTTGTACTGCCCTGGAGTTCAGGATTGTTATTCTGGAGTTGTGTAATACGATAAAATGTTTATATTAGTAGAGTTATGTAAAGGGAAAGTAATGACAGCTACAGTTGTTCTTGGAAGTTCATTGTTAAAATTTCCATTATGGCTTTGTATTTTGATTTACGGCTCCTTAAAACTATAATGCTTTCCGCATATTGTCCTGATTGGTTTGTTCACTTTCACTCCACGGGAAGGAAATACGATGAACACTTGTTGCCGATAGATTTGTTTAGGTTGAATGAAAATTTCTACATCCTGCTTTTTTAATCTGGTTACAAATGATCAGGGCTCTGCTTATATTGCACTTGAAGGGTCATCCTTAATAGTAGGCTTAACCTGTAAAAATAATGTGCCACTTGAGAATAATGGCTGCTATGAGTGTCTACAACAGGCTGGGAAATGAACACTGCTATGTCTATTATGTTCTCACATCAGTGATGAAATTGATAGTGGTCTTTAAAAGACATGTCAAGGCCAGAACGTGACAGCCATTGAGTGAGGTTGACATTGATGATGATATTTGTGGATTCTTGCACTATCATTTTGATTCTTGAAGTTAAAGGTTAGATGAACACATCCTTTGGTAGACATTTTCAGCTGCTTTTTTTTTTGCAGAAAAGGTTGTGCATTGACCTTGATGATGGAGGAAAAATGAATCATGATGTGATGAAATAGATGGACTTCCAGCCCTTATACGCCTCATCAGTGATGATTTGGAGTCCTGGCAATCACTGGCTGCAGAAGTGATCTCAATCACAGGTCACAATGTGACCGCAGTGTCCATTGATTGGTTGGAATTGTCATGTGTCAGGACATGACATCATCCCCGCAGCTGTGAAAATCATAAGCTGTGGACGATTTCTGAGATGGCTTTATCATTTTTTTTTTGTTGTTTTCGTAACACAAATACAGTTCTTTTGGAATTTATTTTTTACAAGCCTGGAAAAGTGTCAAATAAGTTGTTTTCTTAGGCTCACTATCATGGTGCTGGAACATCTGTTCTGAGTTCACCAAAGGTGCAAACTTATGAAAGTAAGAAAGCGAAATGTAGAAGAATGAACCATGACTTCAAACCTCCACATACTGTCAAAGGGCATTTGTGAACATGAGTTAGACTCAGTTCACACCTAGTGCAACCAGTTCTACCATTTCTTTAAAAAAAAAGGCTCCCAATGGAACCCAAACACACACTATGGATGTAACAGGGTCCTTCAGGGTGGGACTGTCTTAAACAGGGGCTACAGGGGTTTCCCTTTATATGAAAAAAAAAATCTCAGTTACTCAGGGAGATTCTAAAATAGAAAAAAAATCCTCACCTTCTCCGTTTCAGCGCTGTCACCACTCCAAGTCTGCCTGCCAGTGATGTCATGATCAATGGTCATATCATGCTGCAGCTCATCACGTGCCATTTATCCATTTTGAGCCTTGTGAATAGCTGCAGCATTATGTGACCACTGATCATGACATCATCGATGGGCACAATGGGAACGGCGGTGGTACAGAAGCAGAGAGAGTTTAAAGAGTTTTTTTAATGGAACCTTCTCGAGAATATTTTCTACTGTATATAACAGAAAACCCTGTTGATCTCCTAGTTATGTTTCCATGCCTTATGGTGGGTCAGATATGACGTTAAAGAATGTTACTTTCAATAGGTGGTGCTGGAGTCCTAGTTCTCTTCCTTTGAGCTTATTTAAATATCTGTACAGGAGCCATGATACCAGAGCCATCTTAACAGAATTATGGGCCCCTGGGCATAGCACTGCAGTGGGCCCTGCCCAAATACATGACATCACACTTGGCCATGCCTCGAGCCCCAAGCACACACCACTTATCTCTGGCCACCGGCAGCCTACAAAACTATTTGGCAGGGCAGGGAGCCTTTGGCTCCCTTCTCCACCATGATTTTTAACTGTTTACATATTATAAAAACATACAAACAGTTAAATAAGCAAAGCCAACCATGGAATCCAGGGTATGTTACTTGTATTCCTGTGATATACATACACCACTTGGGGCCCCTATACTTGTGGGGCCCCTGGGCAATTGCCTAGTGTGCCCAATGGAAAAGATGGCCCTGCATGATACTAGTATGAACAGTGCCTAAATAAATGGAAGCAATTGTCAAGCTCAAGTGAAAAACTTAAAGTTCGGCTCATGACCAGACTGATGGAAATTTCATTGCCCCTCTCTAAACTGACCAAGATAATGGTGCAGTGCCGTCATCAACCACAGGAAAGACTCTCAACTTTATCACACCGTACAATATGGAAATAAGGCTCAGTTGTCATCAGTCACCCATTTCCTTATAGTATGGTGTAAGAATCTAAGGAATTTTCGTGAAAAGTTTTTATGTGAGGGATCTCCTTTTTTCGAGGATGAGCATCAGTTTGAGCTGCAATACCAGACACAGCCTATAGACAGGAATGGCGCTGTTTATTAAAAACAAAGCTGATCCTTTTTTTATAATAATGGACAAATTAACTCATAGAACTGCCATTCTTTTCTCCTTTAAGGGTATAAATACATTATACATGCCATATCATACCAGCCTTGACTGAATTTTGAAACAGATACTACACTTTTTTGCCTTTTATCTTAATAAGTGTCTTGATAACAGGTTTTGTATAGAAGTCACACGTTACATAAAACAACGCTTTGCCTAATATGATACATACATTTTTATAATTCATTTTCTAAAGTTCCTTAAATCTGGGTGTGTCTGTTTCGTATCTCCCCAGCGGCCCACTGACCACAAGGCTTGTTTTGTTTCTTGTGATTCAATATAGCACAGCTGGAATCTGTATAAATGAACAGAGATGTCTGTTAAACACATGAACTTAATCTGTTTCTCAGATGTCTGGAGTTAGAAACCAGAGGCGGGCAGGAAACACAATCACTGCTTTTGTGATTTAACTATAAAGTATAGAACTTTCTCAGAGAACTTTGTGAGAAAATATTAGAGTTGCCGCTCTAGGAAACCAGCATTACGAGTCGGTCTCTTTGAAAAAT
Organism: Phyllomedusa bahiana; assembly: GCA_025379985.1. NCBI lineage: Eukaryota > Metazoa > Chordata > Amphibia > Anura > Hylidae > Phyllomedusa > Phyllomedusa bahiana. The sequence continues at coordinate 41,432 of JAODAL010009494.1, read as the reverse complement.
ATACTGCCAAGCTGATATATATATATTATTATGTATTCTCATCCAATGTAAAAATAAGTTTTAAACTTTTTTATGCATTCAGTAGCCTAGTCAATGTGGTTACTAACAATAGAGTACAAACCTCTGGAGCTGAGATGGTGCCTGTGAAAGACTGAACTAAGTGAACTGCACCTCTTCTTATCTCAACAGATAGGGTCTGCAAAGTTAGCAGAAAAGGGGATAGGAGTTTGGCACATGAGTGGGCCCAGATTCTCAAGGAATGAGAAAAGGGAAAAGCAAACTGTGGCCTTTTACCCTGGCAAGAGGATGTAGTTCTGTAAACCACCGCATGAGAATGTTCCTGTCCTCCCTTGACTGCCAGCTTTTTCCAGTGGAATACGGTGACAATGAAGTAGTGGAAAGATACATTTTGTACACTATAACAAGCTAGGATCAGATCCAAAAAAGTCGCACAATTGAATATTTGCCGGATTTTAGTAGACTTGCTAGCTGAATAACACAAAAATCACTAGACAAGAGGCTGGTGTGCCCTCCAGGTAATGACAATCATGAATGTACCCTCCCAATGTAATTTCCTTGTGTTGCGGTCAAGGATTCCACAACTGAATTAACAAATATGATTGCAGTTATCATGCTTATTGAAGGCTAGGTATTGTAATATAAAATACAGTTCTGTGCAAGCATTTTAGGCAGATGTGGAAAACATTCCATAAAATAAGAATATCTTCAAATATAAAAGCGTTAGTGATTTATTTTTCTCAAGTAACAAAGTGGATGAACAAAAGAGAAATCTAAATTAAAACACTGTGTGGTGTGACCACTCTTTGTTCTTCTAGCTACTTGTACACAGTTCTTGAAGGATCTCGACAGGGAGGTTGCTCCAAACATCTTGGAGAGGTAAGCACAGATCTTCAGTGGATTTAGGCTGTTTCATTCCTTCTATCTCTTCATGTAATCCCAGACAGACTCAATGATCAGGGCTCTGTGGGGAATATAATGACTCCCAGGGTTATAGAGGTAATGGGTGGTCCCACCAAATATTGATTTGATTTTGATTCCTCTCTTGCTTACTGTGCGTTTTGTTAATTGATAAAAAAAAAAACTATTGACCCTTCTGTTTTTGAAAGCATTTTTTCTTTGCAGCATTTTTTTCACACCTGTCTAAAACTGTACTAGACTGTATAAAAAGCAATTTTTGCAAGAATAAGGGTGGTAAATGCATCTAGAAGCCTTTTAACTAATCATTTTGTTTTGGGATTTTATCACGAAGATCAGAATTTCTTAGACTTTTTGCTCCGCTTTCAGACACGACCTTCAGAGTTTCAATACTTTTGTTCTGATTGCTTCAAATGATGCTTCAAAGAGCTATAGTTAAACCAATAAAAACTAAAGATGTACTACAGAACTGCATGTATTTATGAGGTGTCATTTGGTGGCTACATGCAGCACCTTGTTACTGAGATTTTCTCTGCTCTAATCACTATGCCTCATTTTTCCAATCTATCTAATCCAGTGTTTCTCAACTCCAATCCTCACGACCCACCAACAGGTCAGGTTTTCAGGATTTCCTCAGTATAGCACAGGTGATATAATTATTGTCAGTGCAATCTGTGGGAGATCCTGAAAACATGACCTGTTGGTGGGTCTTGAGGACTGGAGTTGAGAAACACTGATCTAACCGTAAAACTGTCTTTGTTGCCCATAGAAACCAATCAAAGTTCAGCTTTTATGTTTTAAGCTGCTCTAGAATAATGAAAACCGAGCTTTGATTGGTTGCCATGGGCAACAAAGTCAGTTTTACTGTTCGACAACTTTGATAAATGAGGCCCAATGTTTCTATGCAAAAATACTTCTTTAATATTGCATCTGATGGAACATGGCATAATATGATACCAACATAATAGGATTCCTATATTGGGTATATTGATGATAAAATTTAAAATGGTTTTTCAGTAGCTGTCAGCTGGGCTCTGTGCATGTGGTACACTATTAAAAAGAACATGAATCTGACTACAAAGAGCTGTCTTTTATGTGAAGAAAATGCGACTTCCAATGTCAAGGGCACAAACACAAAAGTATGTACAAATGGCTCTTTCATAAATGTCCCTGCCATTCCAGTCCTGGCATTTACATTATACTCTGCTAATTAGAAATAGTGTGATTAGAGACTGTTATACAAGTATAATTACATAAGGCCCCTACTATTTTAGAAGCTATTTGAAAGTCTGTTGCTAGAGAAGTTTTATAGACACAAATAAAGAAAGAAGAGAAAGATGACAGTCAGGGAGCTGAGGACCAGCAAAAGAATAAAAGTTATGCTAAAGTCCATACAGCGGTACCTTGAGATACGAGTTTAATTTATTCTGTGACCTTGTTCTTAAATCAAATTTCTCTGTTAAAGCAAATTTTCCCAAAGAAATGAATTGAAATGTTGTTAATTTGTTCCACGCACCCCAAAACCACCACAATTTTTATTTACATGTTTATTAAAAAACATGTACACTGTATAAATATACTGTATCCAGTGCAACAAAAGAGAAGAAATAAACTGGTTTAATTAAGTGTATTCACCTTGAAAGTCAGATGAAGGTGTTGCCGGAGATGGAGGTGGAGGAGATCGCTAAACCTAAATTCTCTGATTTTTTTCCCCTTCACTTAGGGTGAGTTCACACAATGTTGTTGTAATGGCAGATGGTTTGCAGGGCAGCTTACTTGTTTAAAATTCACAGATGGCAATGGATTAGGAGCTTTTGAGCAGAAGCTGCTGCAATGTACGTCTGCTCTCCTTCACTCTTAACTCAAATATTCTCTCTGAACACAAAACAAAAAATGGACCTAGTGACTGTACTTATCTCAAAACACTCTTAAGTCAAGATGCTCTGAAGTCAAGGTACCATTGTATACCTATTTGTCATGCACTATTACACTGATCACCTATCCTGTCCTGAAAGGGCTGCAGCTCTGCTTGGTGTTAAAGTTTGTCCAACTCACCTGAATGCTACTAAACTGTACAAGCTTCATTACCAGGCACAGCCATTCATATGGATGGGTCGCTGTCCTGTGTAAAGAATCAGTGGGAGGTAGTAGACAAACAAACATCATAGCTCCATCATTGTACTGATTACTAGGAACCAATCCAGCATTACTGGCCTAGCCCAGGGTTACGCAACTGATGTTGAGGTCCTGGAGAAGTTCTTAAAAGGGAACCTGTCAGGTGCTTTTTGCTGCCCTATCTGAGATCAGGATGGGATGGAAGGAGAGAAGCTGAGCTCTATAGGGTTATAGGATTTGAAGCACAATGTCTGAGTAAAAAGCTGAGAAAATCTCTGAAAGTGAAAGCACTGTTGACCCCGTCCACATACAGTGATTCACACTGATACAGGGAAAGCTGTCAGTCACTGTATGTGGGAGGGGTAAACAGGACTCCTATTGTCTCTTAAGGAGTCCAGTCAGTATTTACTCTTTTTACTCAGAAATCCTCTTCCAAATCATATAAACCTACATATCCGATATATCAGCTTCTCCCCCTCTATCAGATCCTGCTCTCAGAGAATAGCATAAACCACCCGACAGGTTCCCTTTAAATGTACATATGGATCACATACTAATCTGCACAGTGCAAAAATAAAAGCCATACAAAAGCATTGTATGATCATGAAACTTAGAAAATGTGTCTATAGATAGACAGTTTATGCTTAAAGAGAATTAGTCATCAGAAAATGGCATAATGTATAAACCACATTTTTATATAAGATAAAATCTTGACATTTTGCAATTTTCCCTCTGGCCACTGATTGAATAACAGACTCACACTTCCTATTCTGTAGAGATCACTTTTCAGTAGTTCTCTCATTATCATCACAGACAGGATTACAATGAAAGATAACACCTCTGGAAAAGCTGGGGGCAAAAAGACAGGGCCATGATGCCACTAGGTGAGGGTCACACTCCTTTTAACTTACCTCCAATCCTTCCGGTCAGGACCTCTGCCAACCACCCGAGCATACCCCCATAACCCCACACAGAAATTTTAAAGGGTTTTCTCACAAAAAAGACAACATGTGACAGAGGAAATTAAAATTCATTTCATCTGTTCGATTTACTTTATTTAGGAGATAGAAGAGATTTTATCTCCTGCTTAGGGTACGTCCACATGGGAAAGGTTTTTTTAAAAACGGTTTTTCCCCGGGTTTTAAAACCGTCTGAAAAACTGCAACCTCCCCAAAAATTTTCTAGAAAACCGGCAAGAATCTACCTGCATGGTTTTTTCCCACTGTAAAGGATTTCCCACCCCCGTCTTTCAAAAAATTTAAAATGCCAATTTTTCCCCCCCCTGGGTTTTCCCCGGAGAATGTGCTTTCGAACCGTCCCGCAAAACCATTCAAAATACAGTAAAATACCAGCTGGATTCTTTAACAGAATCCGACCCCATTTTAAAAACTGCCATGGGCCCACCCTTTTTTTACTCAGGTTTTTTGCTCTCTCTGCTTTCATTGTCCACAGCCCTAACTTTACCATGCTGCTCCCTCCCCGCTAAGTCCCTTTTCCCACACAGGAGCTTGGTTTTCATTTTACTGACAAACGTTAACCCTTTTTAGCTCTATAGCCTTGACATACAGTTTAAACCTCCGCACACTCCCTGTAAAGGGGCACTAAATGGAGAGTGATATGCCAATCATTGGGTGTGAAACTGCCTACCCCGGAAGTGTAGTCCCGAAGCGCCTGTGGAACACTCATGAAGCACAACATAGACCTCAGATACCAGTCTCCTATGGTCCAAAGGGCTGCATTAAATCATATCTGTAAATGCTGGTAACGCAACCAAATAAAATAATCATGAAAAAAAAAAATTTTTTTTTTTTTTTTTTTTAAAAATAGAAAAAAAACATATTTTCCTATCTGTTTTAAATTAGTTAAAAAATATATGTGCTGCATTACTTTTAATAATGGCTTTTTAAAGAGAATATGAGAGTCTAATACTGTAAATGGTGGTTGCTTATATAAAAGGAGGATCTCCAAAGTGTATTGGAAGACGTCTTTGTAATATCTTTATATTAAATTAACCCTCAATAGCCATTTGTAATAGTCTGGGTTCACCTTCACCTTTTTATATTCTGTCCCTTATTAAGTTGGCTGTAAACAGCACTATTTTAGCTAAAATTGGGTAACCAGAGTTGCTGTAGTATGTACAAGCTTAACGCAATGCTAATGGCTGATTTTTTATCGTCTTGAAGTATAGTCTTACTGGGTATGTTGGGCATGATCAGTTGTACAATAATGACCATCTCCTATACCTATCACTGGGGGTATGTTCACTTGTTGCATGTGATGGTGATTTCTGCCTCAGATTTTGATTTTGCAGTACCGGTCTGGGATGACAATTAGCCCCACTGACATGGAGCTGATCTGAGTCTTAGCTGCCCAAAGCAGAATCTAGTTGGATTCCACATCAAAGAAGTGATATCACATCTTTTTTTTTCCTGCACTGTAGATTATAAATCCATACTGGAGATATCTCTGCCAGCACTAATTTCCTATGCAGATGAATGGGACGTGGACTTTGAGCAGATACTGTCCACAATGTAGTCTACATCAAAATCCAATGTGTAAACATACCCCCAAGCTTCTGTTAGGAGCCCCCTTCATAGATTCAGCAAAAAATTATAGAAAAAAATAGCACTATTTGTAATGTTAAACTGACAGACACCATGATGGACACTCGATGGATTCCATTATAGTCAATGGGCCCCGTTGGGTGTCACTTGTTGTGAAATGTATCAGACCCCGTAATTATCTCACAAAAATGAGTACACCCCTCACATTTTTGTAGATATTGTATTATATCTTTTCATGCGACAACATTGAAGATTACAGACTTTGATACAATGTGAAATAATCAGTGTACAGCTTGTACAACATAAGGAATTTGGTGTGCCCTCAAAATAACCCAAACACACAGCATCAATGTCTAAACCGCTGACAACAAAAGTGAGCACATCTCTAAGTGAAAATGAACAAATTGTGTCCAAAATTTTCTAGCACTGCCTTAACTCTTTTGGGCATGGCATTCACTAAAGTTTCACAGGTTTCAGCCACTCAAATCCTCTTTCACTCCTCCATTACAACATCACAGAGCTGGTGGGTGTTAGAGACCTTGAGCTCCTCTACCTTCCTCTACCTACAGATGTTCAATAGGGTTTAGGTCTGGAGCCAGTCTAGCAACTTTACCCTCATTTTCTTTAGCAAGACAGTGGTCATCTTGGATGTTTGGGGTGGTTATCATGTTGAAATACCACCCTGCTGTTCAGTTTCCAAAGGGAGGGGTTCATGCTCTGCTTCAGTATGTCACAATCCATGTTTTTATCCATGGTTCTCTCAAGGAACTGTAGCTCCCCACAGCCGACAGCACTCATACAGCCCCAAACCATGACACTCCCACCACCATGCTTGACTGTAGGAAAGACACACTTGTCTTTGTACTCCTCACCTGGATGCCGCCACACATGCTTGAAACCATCTCAACAAAATAACTTTATCTTGGTCTCATCAGGCCAAGGGACATAGTTCTAGTAATCTAGTCTGCTTGGTCTTCAGCAAACTGTTTGTAGGATTTCTTGTGCATCATCTTTAGAAGAGGCTTCTTCCTGGGACAACAAGCATGCAGACCAATTTGATGCAGTGTGTGGCATATGGTCTGAGCACTGACAGGCTCTGTAACCTCTGCAGCAATGCTGCCAGCACTCATCTGTGGACATTATGCACTCAACTTATTTGGTCGACCATGACGAGGAACCTGTATTGTTAAACCGCTGTATGGTCTTGGCCAACATGCTATAGCTGAGTTTCACGGTGTTCTTGTAGCCTAGGCCGACTTTATATACAGCAACAATTCTTTTTTTCAGATCCTCAGACAGTTTTTTGCCATGAGGTGCTATGTTAAGCTTTCAGTGACCAGTATGAGAGAGTGTAAGGCCATGTTCACACGGCTTAAAATGGGCCGTATTTCGGTCCGTAATTACGCGCCGAAGTGCGCCAATTACGGGCCGAAAACGGCCCAATTCATTAAAGGTAATTCACAGTTCTCATAGAGAACTATGGATTACGTCTCCTCTCCCCCCCGGCGAAGCCGCCGGGCGGGGAGATAATTGACATGTCACTTTCGAGCGGCGTATCCGCGCCGCTAGCAGTGATAGTCAATGGGCCGGCGAAGTGCCGGCCCCCTGCTTACTCCCCCTCTCCCGCCCCGCCCCCGTCCACACGGCGTAATTGCGGGGCGTAATTATGCCCCGCAATTAAGCCGTGTGAACATAGCCTAAGAGCGATAACACCTGCTCCCCGTTCACACCTGAGAACTTGAAACACTAACAAGTCACATGACAACATGGAGGGAAAATGGCATTTTTGTTGCCAGCAGTTTAGACATAAATGCATGTATGCTGAGTTATTTTGAGGGCACACCAAATTTACACTGCTATACAAGCTGTACACTGACTACTTTACATTGTTGCAAACTGTCATCTCTTCAGTGCTGTCCCATAAAAATATATAATACAATATCTACAAAAGTATGAGGGGTGTACTCACTATTGTACTGTACCACCAGCTGGTTTAGATAAGGGTCCATCCACATGGCATGGTTTATTGGTCGGATCTTTAGACAGTTTGCGGATTTAAAACTGCCTGAAAACTGACAAGAAACCAACCCCATAGACTTAATCCGTTCAGTAGTCTACATTGAACGGATTTTCGGTCGGACAGCATTTCAGCTGACGGCGTTCAGAAAAACTTAGAGCATGCATAATCTTCTGCCTGGTATTCGGGTGGAAGGTGTGCAACTCAGTGGTTATTGGGGACGGGCGAATCTGCAAACTATGGACAGAAACGTCCCCCAAAACCATTCAAAAGACGATAAAATACTGGCCAGATTCTTAAACAGAATCCGACCAGCATTTTACATATGCCATGTGGACATGCCCTAAGGTTACTTCTATGCCCCAGAAAGTCTGTTACAATTAGAAATGACCACGTAATTAACTTTAGGTCCAAAAACACGTTGAATGGTCCTCTGATCAGACATTATGCCCAATTTCAATTTTAATTAGTAGTGACATACTAAAAATATAAGAACAAGGCAAAGCAGACAATCTTCATTAACAGACAAAACCAGCCCAATAATATGGCCAAACATGAAATCCTCATGACTGTTACAAGGAACACGTTTTAAACAAAAATGTCATTCAGAATGGCATTTCCATGCTTCCTCTAAGTGCCCATTACATATCTTTCACTTTACCAGTCTAACCACATATGCGTAATGAATCTAGTACCCCACCCTCTTACTCATTGTGGAGATTGTTTATAACAATTTCTTCAGGTTAGTTTACAGCTTATTTAGTTTACTTTCTTAATATAATCTTGAAGGAGCAGATAGCCGATTTATAAATGTAACAAATGCACTTTGCAACTTTAAACATACAGGGAAGTGAGGATCATCATGTATTGAATTTCAATGAAAATGCTTGTTTGTCGACATGAAGAGACAGTAGACAGGAAGAAAATCCTAAAAAAAGGTACTGTCTCCTCAATCCACAAGTATATTAGGCTGGCTGTACATGTTAAAGTGATTGAACTAGCTCATTTTTAGAGGATCAGCAGACCATCTAATGTTTATGAGGGCAACTCTAACATCAGCTGCTGGCAGAAAGAAGGATCAGCATGTTGGATTTCCACATCACCGGTCTCTTGTTCTGCAATGAGAGATAAGCTGATGCCAGTCATGTCTGGCAGCAGATTATACCTTTCTCCAGAATGAAATAAACATGCATGCTTGGCTGAGACCTTGGCCGGCAAAGGCAGCTCACCATGCCTCCTTAGGTGCATTTTCTTTATAAACAGCTAATAAATATATCATGACAATAAAGTATTTAGATCTATTTACCTAACCAATAAATTAAGCAGGATACAAAATCACTATGTATTGTTAATGGATACTTCTGAGACCTTTGAAAACACCAAGGCCGGATTAACACTGTAAGATTTAGTGGAGATCTAACTACAATGATTATGAACAACACAATATAGATGAGAACAGTATCTAACAATACTATTACATTACCATTAATTGTACTCGTATATTGAAGGGCCAGTGCTTACTACATACTGGCAACCAACAAGATAGTCCTGTTTCCATGTAGTCCAATCATAGTACATTATATTTATTTCAGTTACGACAGCAGCAATTTTTTTGAGATATTTATAGTTTACTAAGAAATTACTTCTAGACACAATCAATGGAGTAATTGAAACAATGGAGGAAAGTATACTGTTGCAAAGGAATTTGAATAAATTGGAGGGTTAGGCAGAGAAATTGCAGATGAGGTTTAACAATGGTAAGTGCAGGGTTATACACTTGGGAAGGAAATATGCATACCATAATTTCTTTTTAAATGGAAAAACTCTGGATGAACGTAACATGGAAAAGGACTTGCGAATTTTCATAGACAGTAACTTAACTATAGCAGCCAATATCAGGCAGCTGCTTCTAAGGCAAGTACGATCATGTGGTAGATCATAAAGGGGATACAAGCACAAGATGAGAACATATTTCTACCACTAAACAAACCACTAATGAAGTATAGTGTACAATATTGGACACCAGTGCCCAAGAAAGACATTTTCGAGCTTGAGTAGGTCCAAAGTCAGACAACAAAAATAATAAAGGGAAAGGGTGGACTACAATATCCAGAAAAATTAGTAAAATTAAGATTGTTCAGTTTATAGAAAAGATGGCTTCAGGGTGACATAATAAATATATCAAGAGTCAACATACAGATCTCTCCTATGGTCTATAATGAGGTGGCTACATCTAGAGGAAAGAGGTTTTCTACCTACAAGGGGATTCCTAACTGTAAGAATAATAAGATTATAGAACTCTGTCATGAAATGAATTCAAAAAGATATGGAGGCATTTTTAGATTTCAATAACCATGTGAGCAATGTGGGTATTGCCCTTTAAGTGTTTCTGTCTCTTTCAAGCCTCAGCCAGGGTTTTTTGGATGAAACCTTAATGGTTAATTACCTTGGTCAATCCCTAGCTAGGGCGGGATATTAATAGTCACCTGTTTCCTGCCTCTTTACCCCTGATTTCATTCTGTTTAGTGGCATGTGTCTTTGCTGTTCGTTTAGATTTTTCCTGGCTCTGGACTTCAGGTATTATCTTGAGTATTCTTCTGCCTGCTGACTCTGTGCTGCGTGATCTCCTGGGTTTGACCTCGACCCATCTGACTCTGCTACCTTTCTGTTTTCTGTTGTGTCTGTGCCTGTTTGTCATCCGTCGATTGTCATCCATCTATTTTGGCCTCTGTTTTACTAGGACTTGATCAGAATAGGCACAAGTGCAGGATCGCCATTATCAGGGCTGTTACTCTGTATAGGCGGGAAAGATTAGGGCGTCCCTGACAAAGATAGTTGGTCCAGGAATTTATTCAGATTGCTAGATTGCTGTTTGGGAGGAATTTTTTTTCCCTAAAATGAGGACAATTATCTACCTCATTGGGTTTTTGCCTTCCTCTGGATTAACACTCTATTATAATAGGCTGAATTGGATGGACATCTGTTTTTTCTCTGGATTACAAATCAAGTAGCTAACTATGTAAAAATTAATTAAAAGAGTTTGTTGTCCGTCGATTGTCATCCTTCTATTTGGCCTCTGTTTTACTAGGACTTGCTCAGAATAGGCACAAGTGTAGGGTCGCCCTTATCAGGGCTGTTGCTCTGCATAGGCAGAGTAAACCAGGGAATAATTAGGGCCTCCCTGACAAAGATATAATGACTAGAATTCTGGAGAAGAGTCACTGGTCCAGGAATTTATTTAGATTGCTAGATTGATGTTTGGGAGGATTTTTTTTTCCCTAAAATGAGGACAATTATGTACATGTTTTTTTTTTGCCTTCCTCTGGATTAACACTCTAGTATAATAGGCTGAACTGGATGGACATCTGTTTTTTCTCAGGATTACAAACCAAGTAGCTAACTATGTAAAAATTCATGACAACTACAGAATTGTTGGTGAGTGTAACTAAACCCTTAGCTGTGGCTGGTGTAAGTATCAATAATTGCAATCAAGAATACTGCTCCTGAATGTAGATATGCCATAAACTAGATAGGCAATTATGTGACAGAGTTCAGCCACTGTAAGAAAACATATCACAATCTATACAGTGGCAAAAAAAATTGTAAAAATACTGGTAATTTTGCCCATGGTTTGCCCAATGAGCAAATAAGGTTTCATAATTCCAGCATATTTCAAAAGTTTAAAGTGGTACAAGTAAGAAAAGTGTGCACAGACAAACGTGTCAAGTTGATTATATTCAGATTTAATGTGTGACATAGTTTAGACATTATGTAGGTGACCTCCTAAAGTTGACAGAGCCATGTGCATGGACCCTGTTAGACACAGTCCCTATATTTCAACAAGCCATGATGATGAAGCATGCCATTTATAATTTATTTTTATTGCATTTTCTAGGTATCTAATAGAGAAAACCTCTGTATATCTCAGTATGAATTTTGGGGTAAAGTATGGCTTCATATGCTGCTATACTTTGAATGCTATGATTTTATTTCATAGGTTTTATTCACACTCTTGTTTTTCTGCACTTTAGTCCAGTCTAACGTTTAAAAGTCATTTGAAGACCAGGTCCCTGGTGCACAATCGTGCCCTAGTCCTGCAGTTCAGTTATTTTATACTCTTGCTTATACTGACTTTGGTGCCCCAGTTTCTGGTGTTCGATGGTTAGGTGCCCAGCAGAGGCATACTCGAAACTTGTTAATTATTACTCGGGCTTGTTAATTATTACTTGCTGTTTATTGTGTTGATGTCTGGTTATGTGGCAGTGGGGCTTCAACCCAGAGGCAATTGTACTCTCTACAACCACTGTAATGCCTAGGATACCTATTCTCTGTCATCTCCAAGGTGCTGTGACCACTTACGTACCTGGATTTGACCTTTACATCTCACTAAACTGAATATTTGTCTCAGTAGCAGACAGGGACGAGTTAAACATGTTTAACAGGAAAATGTCTTCCTATGTTTTTAAAGTAGGCGTTACTGTCAGAGGGAAAAGACTGCACAACTTTTTTATATCCGATCATGCATCTGAAGTTACTGGGATAGCTTCTTATTTGTATAATTATATTTTTATATCTACTGTATACACATATGGTGTGGTAGCAGAGATCCTGGCCTGAAAAGTACAACTGCTGGAATGTATTATAGCAGTTGTCACTATACATACTTCAAGGACAGTGAGGTTTAGGACGTACGTATTTTCCTTTTTTTTTTTTTTTGCTGCTTTCATACGTACAATATGTTATACTGCAATGTGCCACACTTTTTTGTATGTCATCCAATGTGTATGTGTTTGTGCTGTAATATTATAGAGGGTTTGGTGATGCTAGATTTAGGAGAGGCTACAGCTGTAACTGCAAGAGACTAGTGTGCAGTGTATGGAGCTTGGCAGCCTTGAGGCTGTAGTGTGACTTGGTTAGCATGGTCTTGGAAAGTCTGTGGACTGAAAGGTATAGTGGGAGTGATCAGTTGCAGTAGGGCTCTTAGGAAGAAAGCCAAGGGGATGTACAGTGGCCCCACTACTCAGTAAGTGAACATGTTGAATGATGGAGTGGCATTGGTTGGAGTCCCTGTTAGGTCAACATGCACCTAGCTGGCTTTAGATGGTTTGTGAAAGACTCTTGAGAATTGGTTCCAGAGAATGGTGTTAACTAAATACTGTGCTGGAATTCTGTGTATAAGCAACCTTGACCTGTGATCTCTGCTCTAACAATGGCCTACAGTGAAAAATAATTTATGTAACATTTAAATGTATAGCGCCACCTAGAGTGAACTGCAACCAGATTGCTTTTTATGCCCTATTACAGAGACTGTAACTACCAAAAGCTGTTGTGCCTCTTGGAAAAAATAGAATATTCTTGTTTTAAACTGTTCTAGTTTGCAGTCATTTCTTTAAAGGAGAACGCTGTTACTTAAGCAACATGTTATATGTTTATACTCTTTTATCACAAGGCATTATGGGAAAGGGGCTGAGAAGCCCACAGCGCCCTCTGTTGGATGTAACAAATCCTCAATTTGCTTTTGACCCACCGAGTCTTGAGAAAGCAAAAAGGATTTTTTAGCCAAGCCAGTATCTCTCATCTGCAGACAACGCTGTTTCGGGATTTTTGTCCCTCTTCAGTGCAGAGCAGAGCGATACTGGCTGGCTGTGTGGGAGGCATCGAGTAGCTCAGGAAGGGAAGATCTCTCCTTAAGGAGAGCACCGAACGAACGAACGGCTTGTAGAGTTTGTTTTGCCTTTTCGCCCTCTACTTAGCATCTGCATATCACAAGGCATTATGGGAAAGGGGCTGAGAAGCCCACAGCACCCTATACTCTTTTATGTAATAAAACTGTATGAAAACAATGGTTTTGTTGCCCTTAGCAATCACAAACTATATTTTAATTTTTTTCAATGCAAAACTAAATTGGTAACAATGGGCAGCAGGAGGGGCGTGGCCTGGAGGAGCATGGAGTAGGTTGCCTGTGTGGAGAGCTCCGTGTGCATAGGAGATAAAGCGGCCTAACTAAGCCTTATTTCCCACCCAAAATTGTAAAAAAATCCTCAGTGGATCTACTGGATCGCTCCCTGACACCTACTACTGCCTAAAACCCGGGATCTCTGCAGCAGTTCTACTTGTTCCAGCCGCGTAAGCAGTGAGGAGATTCCACAGGGCCTGCCTGATCCTGCACAACACTCCCGGTTCCTGCACGCTGCCAGTCACGCTAAGCTGCTGCTTATCGGAGATCTCACCTCCTGACTGAACCGAGATCCCGTCCGTCTCCAGCGAGGGAGCCCTTTTTCTGCCACCGGCTCCTGCGGACCTGTGTGACCAGACCGAGGAGAGCGGAGACTCCGCGCCACTCCCGCCTGCCGCGCCATCCGACTGTCAGACCGCTGCGCTGGACTGCACAGATAAGTCCCCCTGATCCCACTGCTATCGGGTCCCGAGCCCCTGGCCTGAAACCAGGACCGGATCCCTGTCTGGGGAGGCCCGTCCAGCCTCCCTGTCACACTCAGATTGCTTGGCTGAGCAACACGTGGTGGCGGCCATGTTGTGGTGTTCCCGGTGTCTGCCGTCCCTGCTTACCACCCTGCGGCACCCCAGCACTTCACTTGTGCAACATCGTTGCCTAAAGCCCCAACACTACTCCTTACAGAGCTCCTGTCCAGCCCTGGGATCCCCTGCATAAGCCTGCTGCTTACCTATAAAACGCGGCAGCGGCCATCTTGTGTTCTCAGACACTCCTGCCTCCTGTACCTCTGTATCACCAGACCCTCTGGGCGATAGCCACCCTGTTACCCTTCTGGCTTCTGTGCCCCCCTAATCTTCTGGCTCGCCTTAAAGTCCACTGAAGCCTGGCCCCTTACACGTGCTACCTAAGGGTTTGTTCTGTCCAGTAAGCCTTAAAGTGACCGCCCATTGCTGTCTCTACAACACAGTCAGAGACCTTATGTCACTATAAGCAGCTTCCAGCCTCACTACTAGTTCTATACAACTATTCACAGAGATCTTGTTAAGGCTTGCCTTTAAATTAAAAAAAAAAAAAAAAAGGGGAGCCTTTTACCAAGTCCATTTCACTGCTGCCCCGATTATACAGCTTACACAACTCGTCTGCACATTACAGGGAGGAGAGAAAAGTTAAGACAAAAAAAAAAAAGAACTCCCGCTGATATTCGATTCATCCCACTCTTACTCCTGTTGTTCACCCTGCAACTCAAGCAAGGTCTAACGACCCTCTACCTCTAATGGGCGGCACTACTAAGCGGAGAACCAAGACCAAGCCGACAAAGCTTACCGAATTCTTCCCACAATCGACATCGCAGCCACTATCAGTGGAACGTCGTATTTCCTTCCCTCCACTCTCTGCCACTTCACCTATCTCAAACTCCACGGACTCTCAATACAGAAGCAACCCTTCAACGCCTCTTTTCCTCCTTTCGGGAAGATTTGCAAACCGATTTTAAACATATGATGTCAGAGTTCAAAGCCGACATACAATCCTTGGTATCGAGAACGGATCACCTAGAACATAAAATGTCGGAGTTTGCATCCTCCTATAATTCCCTAATAGTCGCCAATGCTGCGCTAGAAGACAAGGTTCAAAGGTTATCCTCGAAACTTCTTGATCTGGAGGACAGGTCACGGAGGGAAAACATACGCATCCGTGGAGTCCCGGAGTCCGTTACCCAAGATCTTCTCCAACCTTTTCTCACAGACTTCATGGCCATAGTACTCCCAGAGGCCTCGCAAATAGATCTCACGATTGATCATATCCACCGCCTACCTAAGCCGAAGCAACTTCACCCCTCGGTCCCAAGGGACGTTATTGCCAAAATACACTTCTTCAGAACAAAGGACGATTTCCTCAGGGCTCTGCGCAAACATCCTCCCTTACCCGAGAAATACAAAGATATAGCAATTTTCCCAGACCTCTCAGCAGGAACTATGCTGAAGCGTAAAGAATTCGCCCAGTACACCAAACTTCTCCGCGATCACAATATATCCTACCATTGGGGCTTCCCTGTTAAGCTACTCATCACAAAAGACAATGTCACTACTGTCTGCCACACTCCGACAATGGTTAAGGAGCTCCTACTTTCATGGGACCTGATTCACTCTCCGACTACTACCCCGATCAAAACCCAAAGATCTCGACCTGAAGTAGTTACCCCGCTCTGGTCTGAGAAACAAGGTAGATCCACCTCTCGCCTCCCTAGGCCCTATGACTGATGCACGGGTTGGGTCATGATATTGCTCACGAACTCCTTATAAAGTCTCTCT
Source organism: Phyllomedusa bahiana (assembly GCA_025379985.1). NCBI lineage: Eukaryota > Metazoa > Chordata > Amphibia > Anura > Hylidae > Phyllomedusa > Phyllomedusa bahiana. The sequence goes on along the minus strand of JAODAL010009494.1, from coordinate 25,538 downwards.
TTCTTTGTGGCGTTCTCCAAGCTTGGCTTGCTGTCCCGTGCGCCCTCCTGCCACAAGACTGTTGTGCCCACTTTGCCTTTGCTTCCATTTTATGGAACCACTGTTCTTTTGTTAAGTTGTTTCCTAGGTCAATGTTTACAGGAACTTTATGGTTTTTTATGTTTTCTGCCATGTCTCAAATAGTATCTATGATGCATTCTCCATTCTACCTCTCTCCACCGGTTTTCGTACCTGAATACAACCTGTCGCATATATTCCCACTCACTTATGACAATGGGGATTAAGATATTGTCCTTAAATGTCAACGGGCTTAATTCGCCCTTTAAAAGGTCGATCCTCTGGAGAGATGTTTTGAAAGCGAAAGCGGATGTTGTATGTCTCCAAGAGACACACCTAAGACAGCAAGATTCTCATAGGTTGAGGCATAAGAGGTTTCCGGTACAATTTCTTACTCCCTTCATGCAGAAAAAAGCGGGAATTGCGTTTTTTGTTAAAGATACAGTCTCATTTTCACTTAAGCAAGCCCTTATTGACAGTAGCGGTAGATACATCATTATCCATTGTCTGTTAAATTCCACGGAATATACCATTGCTACACTTTACGCACCTAACAAAAGACAACCTCGATTCATTTCTAAAGTTATTGCCAAAGCCAAATCGCTCCATAATTCTAATCTCATCCTGTGCGGAGATTTTAATCTAGTCATAGACCCCAGATAGATAAATCGCGCCCCTGCCTTTCCAAGAACCAAGACCTAAAATCTCTACTCGTTATGGAAAACTTACACGAGCCCTGGCGATACTCCCACCCTGAGGAACTCGATTACACTTTTTTTTCTGCCCCAAATAACTCACATTCTCGTATAGATTTTTTTCTAACCACTCGACAAACCCTGCCTTATATACTCTCATCTGAAATAGGCCACAAAACATGGTCGGATCATGCCCCTACTTTCCTTGTCCTAGTAGACAAGTCCCCTCCCCAGCAATACTCTCCGTGGAGGTTAAACAATTACTTATTGAAATCCGCACCCATTGTTGAGGAGATCAAAGCATCTCTGCAAGAATACTTTGACTTAAATGCCTCCTCTGTATCTTTACCTTCCACACTCTGGTGCGCTCATAAGGCGTTCATCAGGGGAGTATTCCTCAAGATTGCATCCAGGGAAAAACGTAGGAGAGAGAAGGAGCTCAATGATATCCTGGAAAAAATTCAAATCACTGACGACCTTGTTAAAAAATCCCCATCCCCTACTGTTATTGAAGAGTTGCATTCCTTGAAGCAGAAGCTGAAACTCATTAGTCTTCGGAGATATGAGTTTTCCTTGGCAAGGCTCTGATGGAACTTCTACTTGCAAGGAGACCGACCAGGAAAACTGCTAGCTCGTAGGGTCAAACATCTCCAAGCTAGATCTAGGATTGCTTCCCTTACAGTAAACGGACATAAAGTCACTAACCCCCAACATATTGTGGACGCCTTCGCCCAATATTATAAATCACTATATAATCTTAAAGATGATTCCAGTTTACCACCTGTTAGCATTGCGACAGTTCAATCTTTTCTAAGTAAGATGTCTTTACCAAGCCTCACAAATGAACAACTGGCACCTCTTAATTATCCTATTACTCCCCAGGAATTACAACAAGCCGTTAACCAGGCTAAGTTAAATAAGTCCCCAGGGCCAGATGGGCTCAGTAATGAATATTACAAACTCTTCCCCTCTCTTCTTAATCCGCACATACTAGACACCTTCAATTCTTTTATCGCTGGGAAACCACCCCCTGCAGAGATGTTAACAGCCACGATTGTGACTATCCCCAAACCAGGCAAGCCACAAGATGTAATCTCTAATTACAGGCCTATTTCCCTACTTAACTCGGACATCAAACTATTTGCCAAAATCATAGCTAACAGAGTAAACGAAGTCCTACCTACTCTGGTTAATTCTGATCAAGTAGGTTTCGTTAGAAATAGACAGACTAGGGATGGAATCAGACGAGTGCTTAATGTCCTGCAATTCCTTAAGTTAGATAACTCCCCTTCCGCCCTGCTTTCCCTAGATGGGGAGAAAGCTTTTGACCGGATTAGCTGGTCCTACATGAGAGAAGTATTACTCAAATTTGGGTTCATTGGCCCTATCTTTGATGCAATTAGCGCATTGTATACATCGCCTTCCGCAACTGTATACTCCTCGGGGTTTCTCTCTCATTCATTCAGTATAACAAATGGTACCCGCCAAGGATGCCCGCTGTCACCTTTAATTTTCGACCTATGCATCGAACCTCTTGCCGAAATGATAAGGAAATCCTCTTCCATTGCAGGTGTTGACATTGCCGGTCACTGTCATAAGACTAGCTTATACGCTGATGATGTCCTTGTCATATGTCGGCAACCAGAAACATCCATTCCCGCGCTATTAGAGTTACTCCACCTTTATTCAGAGGTCTCTCTATATAAATTGAACATCGCCAAATCTACTATCTCACCCATCAACTGTCCACTGTCACTCCGAACCCGCTTATCGCACCTCAACTTTATTTGGTCCGACTCCTTCATTACATATTTAGGTGTTACAATTTTCCCTGACCTATCCCAAATGATAGAGGCTAATTGGGAGGCTCTTTATTTACCGTTGTCTGCTGAGACTTCCAGATTCAACCAATCCCCACTATCTTGGATAGCTAAAATTAACCTTACTAAAATGCTTCTCCTTCCCAAATTTTTATATGTGGCAAGGGCACTTCCCTTCCTTATTCCGATGAATTATCTACATAAACTCCAAACTCTCATCCTACAATTCATATGGGGTTCGAGTAGACCCCGCTTTAAAAGACAATACCTTTATAACCTGAAACAGTATGGAGGCATGGCGGTTCATAATTTATCCACATATAATATTTCCTCCATCTTAGAACCGGCATTTTATCATTGGAATGTCCCTAACCTTCACCACTGGACCGTTATCGAAAACCAAACCTTATGTAGGGGGTCCGTGAAGGATCATTTACTGGCCCTGCAACTCGGGTTTCCACCGCTCCATTCCTCGCAGTATAACCTGGCTCCTACACAACATCTCATCACAACCTGGTGTCAACAGACAGTACAGAAACATAGATTTCCTATTTCTAGAGACCAATGTCCCCTGTCGACACTATACGGCGCCATCCCGGACATCTGTTTGGATCTGTGGATCTCAAATGGGATTTTAATTATTGGAGATCTGTTCTCTGAGGGCTCTTTTAAGTCATTTACAGATCTTTCAGCCCAATACTCCTTACCGAAATCACAATTTTATATATACCTGCAAATCAGGCATGCAATCTTCTCACTATCTGGCTCCCCTTCCACGCTCCCAAAGTCGCCATTTTACCGTTTTCTTTTTGGAAGTAGTCAATTTACAAAAGGGCTCACAGCAGCTTACGCTACTATAATGATGATAGATGCTGAAAATAAACCTGATTATGTTCTTAAGTGGGAACGAGAACTCTCTAAATCCTTTCCGATGGAGGATTGGTGGTCTGCAGCGGCATCTACTCCCAAACACTAAAAATGTATTAACCACTTAGCACTGGCTAGGAAGATACATCTTCGATGGTACCTCACACCAGTCCGCACCGCACACATCTTCCCAGGTTCTTCCAAAATGTGCTGGAGGCGATGCGGCGCTGCTGGCTCCTTGCTGCACATGTGGTGGCTATGTCCTGTCATTCAGGCTCTATGAACGGAAGTTGAGCAGTTGATCCGAAACCTATACTGTTCACAATTTAATCTTACTCCAGAGCTGGCACTTCTAGACATTAATATAAACGATCTTTCATACCCATACTGTACGGTTATCCAGCACGTCCTCATCGCCTCCATAGCTCAACAATGGAAATCCACATCCTCCCCAAACCTTAGGGAAGTTATAAATAGGGTTAATACCCAATTCCATAGCGAATTATCCCTTCTTGTTCCTCCCCATCTAATCGCTAAACAAAAAGACAGATGGACAGTCTGGGAAAACTCAGTATACGCAACATGACCCAACATTGTCCTTTTCTTTCTGCTATTTGTACGCCTCATTTTGCCTATAATCACTTTTGCCATCTGTAGAATGGAGACAGAATTATTTTACTGTGAAATCCTGTGTGTATATGTCGGTTGACTTAGCGGATGATACATGGCTTACGTTCTCTCTTGTTATGTTATGTATTGGTTCTTTTTGTTTTTGTATTGGCTGCTTGTCCATACCTTGCCTTTTCCTTTGGTGCTTGTAAAATACAATAATTTACAATAAAAATTTCAATGTTAAAAAAAACAAAAAAAAACCAATGGGCAGCAGGAACACTTTTTATCTAAAACTCTTCTGACACATGAATCACTCTTCATTCAAATGGTGATGTTGAGGACTGAAAGAGGCTGGGATTTTTAGTGCTTACTTACATCTTGTCTATGAATAAGAAATTCATATACTATACATGCAGCTGAAAACAAACAATACCCACCAAAGTCATAGCCTCCAAGATCAAAATCATTGTATTTAAATATGAAGTATATAAAAAGGTTCTGGTTTGTCTATGGTTTGGTTTTGGAATATTTATTTTTTAACAATTGCAGGTGGGTAAGTAACTGGTTCAGTGATGGAAAACAAAGGGTGATGATTAATGGACTGGATCCCTGTTACTAGTGGGGTACCACAGGGGTCAGTATAGGGTGCTATTCTTTTAAATATATTTATTTTTGACCTTACAGAGGGATTGCACAGTAAATTATTAATCTTTGCAGACAATTCTTAATGTTGTAAAGTAACACAATAGAGGATAATGTTTAATTACAAAGTTATTGGGATTAGTTGGAAGCCTGGGCAGAGAAGTGGCAAATTAGATTTAACACAGATACATGCAAGGTTATGTACATGGGAAGGGAAAACTCATTGCATTACTACTTGTTAAACAGAAAAACTATGGGTGAAAGCAACATGGAGAAGGACTTGGTAATCTTAGTGGACAGTAAAATTAAAGGGGTTGTCTCATCTCAAAGTTTTATAGGATGCATGAATGAAATAATGCTGCTTTGCTCTGTCACTTCCTGGTCAAGCTGTCTGTAATTAGTATATGAGCTCCATGTATTCAGACTTCTGCTAATTAGATAAATCTCATGCTGTCAGGACCAGGGAAGCTTCTGAGTTAAAGTAAACAGCAGTAATTACTGTCTATTGTCTGAAAGATCAGCTAACAAACAAGCTCTCACTGTCCGAAGTTGTGAGCTGCTGCAACCTGTGTGATGACGTCACTCCCTGCTATTAGATAGAAAAAACAGTAGGGGGGAGAAGTACACAGGTCAGTAACTTGGGGAACCAGAGAGAGCACAGAAGGTGATAAAATTACTTGTAGCTCCTTAACAAAAAGAAATGAACAACGCAATATATTTGGAAAATATCTCTATTTAGTGTTCCCAACATGTTGAAAGCTAATCTTTGTAGCGAGACAACCCCTTTAACTGTAGCAGCCAGTGTCAGGCAGCAGCTGCCAAGGGAAATAAGATAATGGGGTGTATGAAAAAGGGCATAGATGCACCTAATGAAAACATCATTCTTGCATTATACAAATCCCGAGTCAGACCACACATGGAATATTGTGTACAGTTTTGGACATCAGTGCACAAGAAGACATTGTAAAACTTGAGCAGGTTCAAAGATGGGTGTCAGGAACGCCCTAGTCTTTCCCTGGCTTACCCTGCCAATGCAGAGCAACCGCACCGATAAGGGTGACCCCACATTCATGCCTATCCTGAGCAAGCCCTAGTCAAAACAGAAGCCAAACAGATGGACAACAAACAGGCATAGACACAACAGAAAGGTATCAGAGTCAGGCAGGCCAAGGTCAAACTGGGAGATCATGCAGTACTGAATAAGCAGGCAGAAAAATAACCAAGATAATATTCGAAGTCCAGAGCCAGAGGAAATCCAAATGAACAGCAAAGTGACACGAGCCAGGAAACAAAATTAAATCACAGGCAAATATTCAGGAAACAGGTGACCATAAATATCCCGCCCGAGCCAGGGATTGGCCCAGGTAATTAACCATTAAGGTTCTATACAAACACCCAGATTGGGGCTGAAAAGAGACAGAAAGACTTAAATGGCAATACCCACATTGCTCACAGTGGGAAATTAAAATAATTGGTGGACTACAATAAATAGATTAGTAAAATTGGGGTTATTTAGTTTAGAGAAAGGACGGCTTTGGGCTGACCTAATAAATATATAAGGAGTTAATATAGAGGTATCTCCCATTATCTATTTATACCCAGGACTGAATCCAGAAGAAGGGGGTATCCTTTACATTTAGAGGAAAGAAGGTTTCTACATAAATATAGAAAGGGATTCTTTACTGTAAGAGCGGTGAGACTGTGGAACTCTCTGCCAGAGGAACTTGTCACAGTGAACTCACCAAAGAAGTCCAGAATTATCTGGATGCATTTCCAGAGTGCAATAGTGTGACAAGTTCTAGTGACTAGGATTCTGGAGAAGCGTCGTTGATCCAGGGATTTACGCTGATTGCCAGATTAGAGTTGGGAAGGAACTTTTTCCCCTAAACTGAGGGCACTTGGCTTTTACCTCATGAGATTTTGGCCTTCCTCCACTGTAGGGCAATGCACTGTGGGCTGAACTTGATGGACAAATGTAAGGTCCAAGTGGCAGCATATGTGCTTTTTTGTTTAGTATGCTATTATATCATTAATGGTATCATATTCATATCTGATCTATCCTTGTATACTTGTCCTACAATAAGACTTCCATTTTTTCATTGTTCATTTACTTTCTACAAAAAAATATTTATTAAAAAATCCCTTGCAGGTTGTTTCTGGGAAGCTTCTGTAAATCCTTTGCCTGCTTGACCATTCTTAAAGCAGTTTTACCGTAAAGCAAGTTTGATGTGGGAATCTTGCAAATTAAATAATAAACATTTCCACCATTCTTCATTACTAAAAAGTCTGGACTATTTTTGTTTTAGCTGCTCCCTTCGTGATCCATAGTGTACAGCTCATCTCTAGGGGGTTTGACCAGTGAAAAGAGCTTCTCAGTCCTGGCAACACATGCTCAGACATCACTTCTCTTCTCAGGCAGCTACTGTCAGTCTCTTCTCTAATCACAAACACTAACTCACTACTGAGAGAGTGTTCAACCCCAGGTGCTGTCATTCTACTCTTGTCCTCTGTACTCATTAGTAATAAATCAAACATGTTTGGCTCCTGCAGGGACTTGAATCTAGGACCCTTGTGCTGAAATTCAGAAGTACTAACCACGCAACAACATTGTAGCTTGTGATAGCTCTTTACACACTGGGAGGCATGGTTAGCAAGCCTACTGGATCACATGATATGCAGTTCAAACAATTCATACACACACCCTTTTAGACACACTGAATGCTGAAGAAGGACAAACCAGGCATGACATGCCTTCATGGTAAAACCCCTTTAAACAAAACTGTCAAAGCCATCTTCCACTCCAAAGGGGCTCTTTATTCTCTTTCTGCATTCTTTTTTAGAGATAGCAGGGTAGGAGATTTTGTTGTTCACAGCAAATCAGAGGGGGAGAGCATCCGAGAAGGGCAGATCGGATAGACTTTAGATAAACAGGAACACATAGCTCTCACCCAGCATATATTACAGGGAGATCAACTTCAAAATCCAAAACTAGAACCAAGTTGAAAACTGAATCAGGAAGAGGGTTTGAAAATAAATTACAGAATATAGATTGCAGACTAATTTGGTCTAATTTTTTTATACTCAAGTAACTACTAACATGTTAAAAATCATTTTTACAATGTCAAAGTTGTCTATAGCCTTTAAGCTTTGTTTTAAATTTTAGATTTTAAATTTTTTTTTAACATTAAACAAAAAATATATATAAATGATACAAAATTATGAAATGAAATATAGCCCTACACCTATCACCATCACCTGTGTTTGCTGCTGGATTTATTTTAATTGACCCTGTTGGTTGTGCTACTTTTTTCCAAGTACCATCACCTGTATAAATATATCAGAATGCCATAGATAAAAATAGGAGTACAGTTGTGAGAAATGTAGATTTTAAACCATTTTTAATATTTTATTAAATCATGTCTCACATTGAATGTTTATAGTACATTACACATTCTGTGTATTAGCATAAACAACTACTTATAGTTCTTCAGTAGTTATTCAGTAATCTGTAATTGGTTGGTTGCCATGCCAAAATATTTTTAGTGCTTCTAAGTATTTTAATTTTGTCTTAGGAAAATTCTAAATAAAGCTGAGGTTTGGGGCCCACAGTGTTCCATCTATGTTAGGAATAGTATTAGAATAGTAAATATTATGATACTTAGAACCCAGTTTAGAAGCCAACGTGACAGATAACATATCGTATAGGCTACATTAAAAAAACAGAGGTCTCCGCACACTGAAGTGTATGTTGTTCAGAATTGTTGATTGGAAAGTAATAATTTGATCTACTTGGAATAGGAAAGAAAAGTCGGTGTATGATATATTTCCATTTCTATTTTAATACAGTCCACGGAGGCTGCTTCATGGCCAGTGCTGTTCTTTCCATGAGTTCTGGTGTGTTGTGCTTTGATATGGAATACCCTCATCTCTATGTACAATACTAATCACATAACATCTTACAGATATTTCATTTGATGATGTGAAGGAAGTTTGGGATCTCTTTAAATAATGTATCACTTTGTGGAGTGATGAAGACCTTGGCTTCTGTACTGGGAGAAATGATACCACCATACCTACAAACTGATTGAATGAGTTTCCACATTTGTTTTTAAGGGGTTGTGCACTCCTTAAAAGTATAAAAGGCCAAAAAATCATAAAATAATGAAACAAATCATACTCACTATTCCAACTGCCCAGTGAGGCAGTGTAGAAGCTATGGCGGGCACTATGTTCTTGATTAGCAACCAGCACATAACTGCTGCAAGCAATCAATGGTCACATGTCATAATTTTGGCATCATGGCTCCCCACCACTGAGTTGGGATGCCAATAAGATAACATGTAATTGCTGTAACAAATCAGCAGTCACACGCAGTACTTTTTGCATCATTGCTTCCAATCAATGAACTGGGATGCCAACAGAACGAGATGTGTTTGCTGTAACCACTCAGTGGTCACATGCCATACTTTTTGCATTATTGCTGACAATCAATGAACTGGGATGCCAGTAGGACAAGATGCAGTTGTTGTAACCAATCAGTCACATGCCATACTTTTTGCATCATGGCTACCTCCCATTGAACTGGGACACCAATAGGACAAGATGTGATTGCTGAGGAAACTGATTGGCTTTAACCGTCATGTGCTGGCCACTAGTAAAAAAAGAATGGAGCACCTGCTGAAACTTCTACACTGGATGCCTAGCAATTATAGAGGTGACTTCAGTGTATTTTGTTATTTTACTATATTTGCTGGACTTTTAATTTATTGTAAAGGTTTCTCAACCCCTTTAAAATAAACATGGTCACTCAACTGATCCATTTGTTGGTAAGGGTGGGTAAGCCCTTTAACAAACCCCATTTACTCACAGTGGTTGCGAGCTTTAGGCACAATGACGATTTCTGTTGTGGAAATGTCGTGGAAAGATCTGCACCAAGATCGACAACCAGATCCTTGTGTAACACAGGCATATTTATTTGTGGCTTTTTTATGCTAATTTAAGCTGGTTTTGTAGTACAATTCTTACGCTGTGTGTGCACACTGTCTTAGACCATGTCCCCACGGCACCGGTTTGTGGTTTTGCAAACCGTCTTAAAAACCGGCTGCAAACTTTTACATGGACTGCTATGGAAAACCCATGCTGCAGTCCCCCCTGCACGGGTTTTCCGCCTAGCGGTAAACTGCCGGCCGCCCGAAAACCATTCTACATGTTCATTCTTCCTTCCGGTTTTCGGACAGAATATGAACATCGCGGAGAAAAACCATCCTTCTGCGGCCGTGTGCATGGCAGAAAAAACGGATAAATACCGGTCAGATAATATGACTGGTATTTGTCCTGTGCCGTGTAAACGGGCCCTTAAAGTCCTGTGCAGTAGATTATTATTGTGTCTAGGCCACATGACATCTCCTACAATGCAAGAAGCCACTGTGCACTTTATATGAACACTACAACACATGATGTTCCCGGAGAACCGTAGATGGAATAGTATGAATCAACAAACAACATCAATGTACTCCAGTACACAAGGAAGTTTGAGGTGGTAGTATTTCCCCCTTCAGCACAGGTTTATTTAAGGCTATTTTAAATATTTCAAATCTAGTTCTGAGGTTGAATTCACCTCGTATGTACTTTATATGCGTTGTTCTCTTTCACTGGGTAACAAAAAGATTTGCTACACAGTATACTACCCAGTTTAAATTCCTGACATGTCTGTTTTAGTAAATACTAGTGCTTCTCATTAAATAAAAATTCTGGGGCATCTTCTCTTATAACTCTGAATTGTGCTGTTCCTCTGTTATTCCTTCCAGAAATTAATTTCTAATCGGTCAGATGGGTGTTACCAATTAGAATGTTAACACCCATCTGACTGATTCAGCAATACATTTCTAGAAGGAATAACAGATGAACAACACAACTCAGAGTTATAAGAGAAGGTGCTCCAGAATTGTTGTTTCATGGGGAACACTAGTATTTACTAAAAAAGTCCTCTTTGAATGAATATTTTAGTATTTTGTATGGTCAGTAGTAATCTATGAGGAAGAGATTCCTTTGTGTGTGGGCTTGGTTCTCTGCAGAGAGGTGGTAATTAAGTTTGGGGCTTGGCTCCTTGTTTCTGAAAGCTTGTGAACTGATTTCCTTGTGTGATTGGATTTGTCATGACCTGTAATATATGAAAATGGCCTCAGGGACTACACATTTGACTTTGAACGTTTTTTTGGAAATGCTTAACACATTCAGGACAACAAAGCACTGACAGGATTGTTACTGTGTCTGAAACTAGCTGTTTAAGAACCTTACAAGTAGATCTTTAGCTTAATACATGGGATTAAAGTTATCATTAAGGTCTGGTTCACATCTGTGCTTGAGGTTCCATTCAGAAACTCCATTGCAGAAGTGAAAAACTGAAGCCACGGGATCCGCTCCCTGTGGACAACCACAGCACCCGATGGACCCTATTAATTACAATGGGCCCGTTGGGTTTTCCGCTGTGGTGTCTGTAGTTAAGAAGGAAAAAATAGCACACCAGCCTGTGTGAGGTGGTCGTGGTATGCAAGAGTGAGAACTTACCACAAGTAATCCAAGGAAGGACAACCAGTGGACTGGCAACAGTGTCATTAGTAGCCAAGGTTATTAATGTGCATAGGAAGTATGGCTAGCTCACCTGATCCAATCCCGCACAGAAGCTACTTTAGCTCAATGTTGGCTATGATAGAAATATGTCGGTATACACAGTGCACTGTATCTGGCATCCATATTGTGCTGTGTAGCTGCAGTCCCCAAGCCCAGGGCTGTTCCCAAAAAGAAGTCGGTGCAGGGTGAAAACATTACTCCCCCCAAAAAAAGAGAAAGAAAACATTCATAAAAAGTAGGAGGCTGCAAGGTAGGCTGTGAGTGGTACATATAATGGGTTACGCATGTGTAACGCCTCCAAGTGGTAGCTTAGCATGTCACATACATGTAAAAGGATCACTCCGGGCCGTTATATAGATGTAACCTTATGTAAGGAGGGCTGTGAGTGGTGAATATAATGGGCTACATATATGTGAAGGGGGCTGTAAGTGGTACCCTAAAAGAACCCCGTTATACATAAGCTTACATCTATGTACAAGCTGTGAGTAGTATCTTTTCATGTATGTGACATGTAAAGGTACCACTCAGAGGCATCACATATATGTAACCTTATGTAAGGGGGTGGGGTGTCTGGGGTACATGTCATAGGTACATCATGTACCAGCTCTATGTGGTACTAATAATAGGTTAATTATCTATAACTTGTACCACACATGATGTAATGGCTGTGTGTTTTTAACATTAAAATTGCGTTTCCCTACATACCAATGTTTTTGCAGAGAGGCCATTTGCTGTGGACTATAAAACGGCATGGCAATGGTTAGGAATGGGAACGTAGCTTACAGAATAAGCATTACGGTCCCGGACTGATGCGCTGAGTGCAGAGAGAGCGCTTCTCACATCAATGCGTGGAAACGTCTGGATGCTGTTGGCGTCCTGTGCATTGCCGGCATTTGACCACCCACAAGAACCTAACATCAGACATCGCCCCTGATACAATGCTTTCTGTCACTACACTTAAATTGTACATAACGACTCCCTCCAGCTTTCCATGCAGATGGCACCTGCCCTCCACCCCAAGTTTTCATGTTGACGGCACCCCGAGCTGTTGAGCGCTTTGCCTGGCCCTAGACATGGCCCTGCCCAAGCCAACACCGAAAGTGCCAGAACTGGTCGTGGAGCAATGAAAGAAGATGACATAGTCTGATGCATCACATTTCTTTTACAGTATGTGGATGACAAGGTGTATGCATGCTTTGTTTACCTTGGGAAGAGATGGCACCAGGATGTACTATGGAGAGAAGGCAAGTGGTGAAGGCAATGTGAAGCACTAGGCAGTGTTCTAGAAAGCTTTGAGTGGTCTCTTTTTGCAGGATATTGTTTCCTGCTACACTGTAAAATTATTAAGAATGGTTTGTGAAACCTGACAAAAGTTTCAAGGTCTTGGACTCCAGAATCTCCAGATTTCAATCAGATTAACCAAATGTCGGATATGCGAAAAACAAGTTTTATCTATGGAGGACACACCTGCTAACATCATGGAGCCAGATAGCACAGGATTCTTTCTGGGGGTTTATGGAGTCCATACCTCAACAACTCTGAACTGTTTTGTATTGGTGGCATAAGGAAGAAATACAAAATATAATCCAAGAGACTATTTCCAATTTGTATAGACGCTGGTGCACACTGTTGTGACTACAAAAAGTTAATTCTCAAATGCCAAGTAATGCAGCACAAACCCAGTACTAAAACCCAATACAAACATTGGAAAACCCAATACAAGCTTGGAAAACTTAAAATGCTTTACTGCTATGCTTTATACATGCAGAAAACATAGGCTTTTAGTGCACAGTTTGATCAAGCTGCAAATGTCCACTTACTGTATCAGGGTAGCTTTATCAGTTTTTACTATAGGGTTGTAATTCTCGTATTAAAAGTTATTTTCTGTTATTAGGTAATTATTTTTACTGCAAGCAGGAGGAGTAAGAAACCAGAACTCTACATTTCTTTTGGTCTATCAGCAATTTTTAAACTAATGTTTATGTGAACCTATAGTAAACCATTGCAATATACTGTACTAGGCCAATACATATTTTCAGTCTACAAAGGGGGCATTAAAATTCACAGCCAGCCCCTTTAAATGTTTCTATTCACAATGGCATATCCAGATATGAAAAATGTTAATGAACTTAATCCCAAACTATATTAGAGCGGCATAACTTTTCCATTTGAAAGATAAAACGGGGACCAGACATCCTTTTAATATTAAATATTTTCTATCATTTTGATGTAAACATTAAAGGTTCCCATTCAATGACAACAATCTCAGATCTTTAAGAATTCATACACAAAGTATGTAAAAAAAAATGCGGATTTTTTTTATAATACAATGAATGAGCTTTATTTGCTGAAACGTTAATACCCCTTTAAACGGTGTCTAGGGATTCTATGTTGGTAATATGGTTATTGTTGTTTTGTCGTATACATGTGATGTATTTTAATCATAGACCTATTAAAAAATAATGTATGAATTTCCAATTCTCTAAGGAAATTGGTGATGAGTATGGTGTTAGCTTTAGCATAGTCTGCTCTTATTAGTTATGGTTTTAATTTTGTAAGAATTTGGGTTGAACTATAAGCGTCAATAAGGACACTAAACTTTGCATCCATTTACTGTTATTAGAATATAGTATTACTGTGTTTAAAGCTGATGAGCTCTAAAAAAACGTTTTTTAAGAGAGAAATCTAGAGCATCCGGCATTCCTGTGTTTTACGTGGACAGCCAATAGTTTTCACTGGAAACTGTGTACCTCCTTATGGTGAGGCTACATGGGCATCCCGCTGAAAGCAGACAGAACCATGGCCACCATTGGTGGGCGTAGATCATTACTAGCTTATTAATGGATGCATGACATTCCAGATAAATAGCTTTTTTAACGGCAAAACCCTGCGGCCATTAATCTGTGGTTTACCTGCAATATCATATAATTGTCACTGATCTGGTTCTAGACCATGTCCACTGATGGAAAGCATGATTTTGGACACATGCAGCTGGACTCTCATGTGATCTTAAAGTTACTTGCCCTTTTCTGGCATTGATGGAAAACTGAACACCTGCTTCCAAATTCCCCCACAAAATGAGAACTAGACATCCCATATTATTTCTGTTTTGCTTGTAACGGAGTAGGGAATATTGACATTGGGTTCACAATGTAATGAGTCATAGAATATGAAAAGCAATGCAATTTGCATATATTTTGTATCTAATGGCTTTTATGTCCAGCTGCCCTTACTCTTGTAGTGCTAGTAAAATGTTTGGATGTTTCTGCTCTCTCATGATGCTCTTTTCCAATTTGTTAGCCACCTTAATGTTTTTCCAGTAGTCTTAAGGGACATGGAAATATGCAATTTATGTCATGTGACTGTGTCATCTGAGGGAGCTCTCCAACACCCTCTGTCTTTGCCTTACATCTCTTACACCACCTGGAGGTTTGTTATGGGCCATGTACTGTTGAAAACAAAATGACAAGTAAGTGCACATAAGACAGTATGGAGAATTCAGTGGAAGACATGGCATCTTCGGTTTTGAACATATAGCCTATTACCTCATGTTCTCTCGGACTCATGAAGCTTCATTGATTGCAACCAAAATTTTCAAAATATGACCAAAAGTGAGATCTTTACTCTTTTCTTTACTATCAGTGATTCTTCTGTGAAGCCGTCCTTTTATAGACGTTGAGACAAGGCACAATAGAAGAGGAATAGAGGTCGCCCTCCAATAATAAATTAAAATTATTAAGTCCACACCAAAATTTCTTTAAGACTACATACCCCTTTATTAGTACAGGTCTCAGTGTGACACGTTTTGAGGCTATATCTACCCCTTCATCAGATGTGAGGTATAAAGGAGTCTGAATGCAGACTTTACAGGATTACTCATCCAAGAATGACTAAAGCAACTGGCATAGGATTATTCCCGCCAGATACCATAGTCTTTATAGGACAAATAATCTTCCGTTGGAGGCTGCCTTAGATGACACAGTCACATCTGATGAAGGGGTGCAAATGGCCACGAAACTTGTCACACTGAGACCTTGGAGTATGTTACTATATTTACTATTTTACCATAGGCAAACTTAAACTCTATCAGTTCTCTATCTAGAACACTAAAACGTAACTTTTATTATGTATAACTCTTAACTTCTATACACACTATTTAAAAACCTTATTTCTAACCTCACCATTTAACCCTTTCTACTTCTGAAGGAAGGAATAGCTCCTTTTCCATTATCAAGTCTGGTGGAGCACCACCTACCAACAGGAAAGCCTTATATATACAACAAATTATTAACTCCAGTGAGGGATCCCAAGCCTCCTACTTGAGCAATCGTCCCTAATCTAATGGACACAGGACAAATAAGGCTCCCTTTTGACACCCTCTGCAGCGGGTGGCACTTGTAGACAGAGGTGAGAAATCACAATTTAAAACGTCATGTCTGACGTCCCCGACATGTTTCACCAGCTAACCTGGCTTCATCAGGGGTTAGAGGTCCGGTAATGAGTATGTTTTCCTAAAAAATGATCGTGTGGACTTTGTACTTGTCTCTATGTTGTTCTCCACCAGTTGGCTGCGGACATGTGGTGGAGAGAGGAAGCCTGCTGCACCAATAAACATTTTCATCCACTGCTTTTATTGTGTTCCATCCAAATCCAGCATGCAGGGAAGTCTATAAAAAGCCAATCCTTTATTGAAAATAACACATAAAATCCAGGATGTACAAACAACAAAGAAATCGCTTATGTGTTATTAACCTAACTATGGCTCTTACTCGTAGCGTTATGACCCTGCTAAGGTGCCTTCACCTATATAATTAATAGAATCACAAACATACACAGAGAATCCATCTCATCTGTTGATTGTAATACCTGCTCCAACCATGAGCCAAAATGTCAGAATGAAAAGTCAGGCGAATGAGTGAGCCGGCCCCAAGTCCAAAGACAAAGATGTCCCAGCCCACATCATCTCAGGTAAGGTGAACATCAAAAGATACACCATAGCTTCCAGACCTTTAGTTCACAGGATCTGATTCACACAATAGAAATATATATAGACACATAGGGCGGCATGTATAAACGGGTTGCGCCAGATATCTGGCATCTTTTCAGTCCGATATCAGGTGCAGCCCCGTTTGCTACCTTTTTAAATGGCCCGCACGCCATTATCAGGCGTATTACATAGCGTCTGCGGCAGTTTGTAATGCTCCTGATTTCAGGGGATATGCGGGAGGCAGGGCGCACTAGAAACGTCATAAATCAGGCGCATTCTAGCTCTAGGGCGACATTTCTGGCTCAGGTATACCACTTTGAAAATGGTTTACCTATTCCAGCAGTAATGTGCCTAGAAATGCTGTTGCGAAGTTATAAATCTACAGCTTCGCTACAGCATTTCTAGGCGCAGCTGGAACACGTAGAGCACTTTCAAAGTGGTATACCTGATCCAGAAATGTCGCCCTAGCGCTAGAATGTGCCTGATTTATGACCCGCTGTAGACCGGGTTCATAAATCAGGCATATTCTAGACTATTATTATGCACATGAAATTTGCCGTTTAAATGCCAAATTTCAAGCATGTCGCCCATAGAAGCACTTAATAGCTGGTTAAGAGCAACAATAGACAATAAAAACATGAAAATGAAAAGGATAAAAAAATGAATGCTACCCCAGAAACTTATAGGTGATAAAACATAGGTTTCTTTCTTAAAGTTCATAGCCTGAGACCAACTAGTATTCAAAGGGGTTGTCTCATTATGCTGTTTCACAGACCCCCAGGCAGCTTCAGACTCACACATCCTGATAGGCTGTGGATGGATCTATAGCAGTGATTGAAATATTAGCTCTACTATTCCTAGATTATCTTGTTACAGGGACATGAGGGCAGGAGGTTTGTAAACTGTTGTGCACAAGGTTTTAGAGCTCTAAAAGGTTAAAGCTATTCAGTAAGTAATGTAAAAAAGCTGCCATTTTTGAGTGAGTCCTAATCTGGACCACTGATTCAGTCTGTAAGAGCAAAGAGCAGAGAGAGATGGTGGGTAACCAGGGGAACTTGTATACAAAAAGAGGAGAAAAGATATGCTCCTAACTCTACAGAGAAGTAAAATGTATTTGGTAATAGTCTTTATTTACCTTTGTCTACATGTTTAAAGCCAGTCATTGTGGTGGGAAAATCCCTTTAATATAGTCATCAAATAAGCCTCTTTTTCTAATAGAAGTTTTTTAATGGCACCTCTTCTAGACATATGTTTATTCCTATCTATACCATATGCTATTAATTACTTGGTTTGGAAATCATGAATATTAATACAATGCTGGGCAGCATTAGAAATGTTTATGGGACTGGAAACAGTAAGATGTTCTAAAATCTGTGTTTTCAATTTACCTGTGGTACATACTGAACATTGCACACTGTGCATTGACAATATACACTCACCGGCCACCTTATTAGTTACAAAATGCTAGTAACGGTTTGGACCCCATTTTGCCTTCATAACTGCCTCAATTCTTCGTGGCATAGATTCCACAAGGTGTTGCAACGATGCTCAATTGGTACCAAGGGGCCCAAAGAGTGCCAAGAAAATATTCCCCACACCATGACACCACCACCACCAGCCTGAACCGTTGATACAAGGCAGGATGGATCCATGCTTTCATGTTGTTGACGCCAAATTCTGACCCTACCATCTGAATGTCGCAGCAGAATCGAGACTCATCAGACCAGGCAACGTTTTTCCAATCTTCTACTGTCCAATTTCGATGAGCTTGGGCAAATTGGAGCCTTAGTTTCCTGTTCTTAGCTGAAAGGAGTGGCACCCGGTGTGGTCTTCTGCTGCTGTACCCCATCTCCCTCAAAGTTCGCCGTACTGTGCTTTCAGAGATGCTTTTCTGCCTCCCTTGGTTGTAACGGGGGTTTTGAGTCACTGTTCCCCTTTCTATCAGCTCAAACCGTTCCCCATTCCCCTTTGCCTCTGGATCAACAGGCTTTCCGCCCACAGGACTCCCGCTCACTGGATGTTTTTTCTTTTTCGGCCCATTTTTGAAAACCCTGGTGGTTGTGCGTGAAAACCGGAGATCAGCGTTTTGAAATATAGACCAGCCCTTCTGGCACCAACAAACCACCCATTTTTCAAACCCACAAAAATCACCTTTTTCCCCTTTTTTTTTTTTCTATCTGGTTTTTTTTTTAAAGGAGTTTGTCTTGACCATGTCTACATGCTAAATGCACTGAGTTGCCGCCATGTGATTGGCTGATTAAAAATTTTAAGTGTTAATGGCATTTGGACAGGTGTATCTAAAAAGTGGCCCGGTTGGAGTGTTTTTATATTACCATAATCATTGATTTTATGATTCTTATTGTTAAACTGAGCACAATTATAAAATTATGTACAAGGATAAGCAAAGTGCCTTATCTTACTTGGATGGCTACATGCAGAAGCCAGGACTTGGCACAGTCTGGAAAATAGAATATTTCTAAAGATTTAAGTTAAAAAATATATATATATATATATATCTACATCCAGTAATAAGTAAGTTACCTAATGTCTTATCATCTGTGAGTAATGATGAATATTATTAATATTTTAATTTGATCAAACTAACTACTGTATTCCTATGCAGTACATCAACTGGTGAATTATTACTGTTAGAAATGCGTAATAGACTAGCTCTTGTTTTGTGGGCCACTATCTTTTTGGCCTTATGTATAGTCCATTCGGGAATAACCCGTACATTGAAGTATTGTTTGTTTGTGTTTGTTGCAACAAGATCAGCTAATAAGATACCTAATATATGCACTCTTTTTCTGAAGTGTCCACCCAATATTGTACTCTGCTTTCTTAGAGTTTCTTCATTTTACCGACATAGACACTAAGTTATTTGAATACATTGATATCAAACATCTAAAATAAAACAGGTCAACATAAAATTCTTGTAAAAGAAAATAATAGAAATTGCTCTTTTCTATATCAAAACAATGTGTAGTACAACCTTCTGAGCCAGCATACAGTGTGCTTCAGATGAGACACCAGCTTTCAGATTTTCTGGGTGTTTGTAGCATCAATCCCATCAAGCCCCGGCATGCCTTTGCCTGTGGAGGACAATTGGTTTATCCTCCCATCAATAATCTTCTTATTATAAGTATAGCACCAGAGAGGCAGAACTGTGATCTTTTTCATAATAACTGTGTGACATGAATCTGTCTAATCATCTTCAGTAACTGTGATAAGAGTCTTTGGACTTTTCTAAGAGGCTCTATGACTTCTGTGCTGCCTCTTTGCCCCAGTATATGGATCTCTTAGTATAGTGGATGCTTAGGAATTAAAACTACCAAAAGTCATAGATATATGCTTGACATATAGGGCAACATGTATGAAATTTGGCATTTACATGCCAAATTTCGTGTGCATTATACAGGCATAGAATGCGCCTTATTTATGAATCCGC
This sequence comes from Phyllomedusa bahiana, assembly GCA_025379985.1. Taxonomy (NCBI): domain Eukaryota; kingdom Metazoa; phylum Chordata; class Amphibia; order Anura; family Hylidae; genus Phyllomedusa; species Phyllomedusa bahiana. The sequence goes on along the minus strand of JAODAL010009494.1, from coordinate 5,780 downwards.
TCAACAGCTATACTCGTCATAAACCAGACGCATTCTAGTGCTAGGGCGACATTTCTGGCTCAGGTATACCACTTTGAAAGTGATTTACCTGTTCCAGCTGTAATGCGCCTAGAAATGCCGTAGCGAAGCTATAAATCTATAGCTTCGCTACGGTTCTAGTGCACCCCGCCTCCTTAAAAATGTATGAACGGGACTGCGCCTGATATCGGGCTGAAAAGACGCCAGATATTTGCCGCAGCCCCGTTCATACATGTAGAACACAGTGGAAGGTCTTGTTTTGTGAAGAAGTTATCTGTATGTTCTTGTCCAATTTATTCACCTTACAAACGTTTCTGTTTCTGCTATTTGTAGATTACAGCAGATATTATATAAGCTCATTAACACATTGACAACCCAATGAGAAACGCAGCAAATGTTAACGTGACTTTTAGGTGGGGCAGCAATTTGAATGCTAAAGGTTATGTGCCTCCTGGGTCCAAAAATGTAAATCCAACCTTGTTAATGGTGCTTAGAATATGAATGAATATGAATATTCTGCATGTTTCTATTGTTTCTTTGTAATGTCTGCAGCTCTGCGCTCCTGGCAATTTTTTGTATCTTATGCGAGTCACTGCAATTTGAATTGAACAACTAGATCGACAAGATAATAGCTCAGTGCGGAATTCTCTAGGGCCACAAAACTAAGTTGTAAAACCATTTTTGACATTCAAAGTTGAGACGGTGCTTGCCTAAGCAATTTTTTCTCCCTCAACCCTACATATTCCTTCAAGCACATTCATTTTTGTTCATCTATAAATCATTTCTCTTCCTATTTCTCAAAATTTCCATTCCACCACCACTTTAGTTTTTGAAATTTGGCTGCACTTCATGTGTAGCAGCAACACCAATGACCAAACATCAGAACAGACAAAATGTTGAAGATCCATAATTTTCATCTGAAGCCCCAAACAAAAACAATGGACTCAGCAAAAGATTCATATTAACCTACTATGTTTTATTAAAGTAATTGTCTCACCATGTTGTTTCACAGAGCCTCAGGCAGCTTCAGATTCATGCTTTCTTCAATCTTCCTGGTTAGGCTGTGGGTGGCTGTATGAAAGTGATTAGCATATCAGCTCCTTATTCTGAATTTTTCTAATTGCACTGACATAATATAATCTATAGTGAAGTAGGCTTCAGAGCTCAAACTAAACAATCAAAAGTAATTAATCTCTTTTGTTAGAGATACACTTGTTCTCAAGCTGCTGGACATCCTGTGGTGACGTCACTCCCTGCTCTCAGATAAGAAAAAGAACAAAGAGAGTAGGGGAGAGCAGGATGGTAACCAAAGAAACCTGTGTGCACTCAGAGCAGATAAAATCTTCTGCCAGGGAAAATTCAAAAGACTTCTGTAGTTGGAAAAAATCTTCATTTACCGTTCCCTACACATTAAAAGCTAATCTTTGTAGTGAGACAACTTCTTAAAGTTTCCACCTACTATAAATATTTTCTTTCAGATCCAAGAACTATTGATGGAAATGTGTACACTACTCACAAAAAGTTAGAGATATTTGGCTTTTGGTTGAAATTTCAGGATAAACATAAAATTTCTTTTAACTATGTCTTTTTAAAGGAACTAAATTAGACCTGCACATGTCCAACTATTCATTGTTTAAGTACTTTCTGCACAACTTGTTGATCTCTTACAAGGAGCTTAATGGCAAAATTCCCAAAAGGTGTTTGATCCCTGAATCACCCAATTCATTTAGGGGAGCAATTTGAATTGGGATTCAAGCATCATGAGACCAAGACAACAGTTTACAATTGAGCCACAGTAACTCAACATTATGAGGCTTCAAAGTCACAGAAGTCACAGTATGCTTGGCAGTCACAGAAAGGCAAAGAAGTGGATGTTCTTTGGCTCCATCACACACTGATGACCGCTTCATTGTGAACAGTCCCCTGTAGAATCAGATAATGAATACCACACAACTCCAGGCACGTTTAAGGGAGGTGAGAGGCAACCAAGTGTCACGTCAGACCATTCGTAACAATTTATATCAATGTGGTCTGCATGCTAGATGACTCGCAAGGGTACCTGACCAGTACCTGACCTAACTTACATATAGCACTCTTCGTGATGTCTCCAGCATCATTAGCAGCCATTGGTTCTGCTCAGAGTGACTCGAATTTCATCACTGAACAGTATTGAGGACCACTGGTCACTCGTCCAGTATAGATCCTCCCTGACCCATGTAAGGTGATGATGTCTATGCCTGGTGATGTGGTCAGGTTGTCCAGCACGCAGACCACGCTGATGTAAATGGTTACAGATAATCTGACTTGACACTTTGTTTTCTTTCACCTCCCTTAAACGTGCCTGGAGTTGTGCAGTATTCAACATCTGGCTCTGCAGGGCATTGTTTACAATGAAGAGGTCATCAGGGTGGGATGAGCCAAAGGAAGTCCACTTCTTTGTCTTTCTGTGACTCTTCCAGTCTCTCTGTATCTCTGTTGCAACCTGCTGATGACACTGCGACACTCAGCTCAGTGGCCACTTCCGTCTGTGGCTTGAAGTCTCGCAATGAAAAAGTACTGCTGATCAATTTTAAGGTTTTGTTTTAATGTCATGATGTCAAAATGTAAACAGCATGATGAGGAGGACTGTTTAAATCCCAATTCAAATTGATCCCCTAAATTTATTGGACAATTTTATTGGGAATTTTGCTATTAAGCTTTATGATAGAGATCATCAAGTTGCATAAAAAGTACAGGAGTGCCTGTCTAAAATTGAATAGGTGTTCCAAACGGAATTTCAATGCAGTGTTAATAATCCATATGTGCAACAAGTAGTAGCAGCATGTAGTTCCCACATTTGAAAAGTTGCTGAATTGCTGTGTGCCATGTTTGTCTAAACACATGTTGATTGCTATATCTGTATGTAGTAGTTTGAAGGTAAAAAATAACATTAAAACCACCTAACAGTATCAAAAATGTTATGTGGCACAGCTATTTTGGGCTAGGGTGATTTTAGGTGTGAAATGTACCTTTCCTTGTGGTCTAGGGTGGTGAAAGGCAGTAGCACTGCAGCCTCTCAGGTCATGCTTCTCAGCAGAACACAGGACCTCTTAAGGGAGATAGATGAACTAAAGAAGATTGTGGATAAAGTTTTAATGATTACAAGACAAGGACAAGTCCTATTGATCCATCAACTAGTTTCCAGATCAGGTGAGGGTGGTTAAATATATTGTACCACCAAGAGTTTTATAACAAGTTACATCAAAGTCCTTTTAAAAGCATGGTGAATGCATGAATTAGCTGTATAACCAGGTAAGAAATATAGGAAACCTCAAGCCCAAAACCTGCAGCACCATCTCCTATTGTGCTTTCATCTTGTGTGGACTCAAATCACCTACTACATTAATGTTTGCATATACAAGCCAGGCAGGATGTAGATATTAATGTGACTTATGACTTTAATCCACACAGTGTCTCAGCAGTGTTTGCTTAACATAGAACTAAGACATGAAAATTTCTGGAGATCAGCTCCTTGCAGTCTCACATTACTGCTGCCCATTGTGTCTATGTAGAGGAGAGGGGGATGAAGGGTTTGCTGCAGGTGAGACAAAGGTGAAGAGGCACAGAAAAATATATGATAGCTCTGGTATTATATGTCATCCAAGTGCTTCATTCACAGCTTATACTGCTCACTACTTCTCTATAATGTCCTCAATGCCATTGCTGCTTCTTCTGAGGGTGTGCTGTGCATGGGACACATCATAGCAGCTAGTCTCCACCCGCAGATGGCAAAACTGGTGAGCAAAACCATGTTCAACTTTACACCATAGCCAGAAATTGTGCTACTCCTCAAGTACGCACACATGGCAGCTTACTCTAAATAGTACAGGTATGGTTGCAGTGTATTAACATAGCTGTTGGTATAACATAGAACATCAGAACAATGTGTTGCATTCTTCTAAGTTTCATGGAAAAATACTTTTGATTCTATATGAGACCAACCCAATCAGCAAGTATGAGCTATTTAGGTTAAGTAAAACAACTGGTTTTGCATTATCCTGAGGCTTATTGTTGTAGGTGTGTAAAGGCTCCTTCATCCATCTCACTTCATTAGTCTTACTCTGTTATGACATGCAAATAGTCCTGCAGGTAATATTATTAATATGTAAAGTAATTATTTGTATGTAATGCAGTGGAGGATGAATGCTTAGTTCTTATAATGGACTCCCAGAGGCCAAGCAGGGATAATGCAAATAATATAATAACAGACTCAGAACATACTTATTTGAGTCAGAGGCAGGAAGTAGTGAAGCAAAAAACATGGCGGTGATGGAAGCCTTCACAAGGTTTCCAGCTGCCACATTAAGTCATCTAGGCCCTGTGATCCAACCGCGAGGGCCCCGGTCGGAGTGGGGAACAGTGAGCGGCACCGTTTCTCATTCATTTAGACTCTGCGGCCATGTTTTCTATGGCGTCTAAAGGGTTAAACAGCGCTGGCTTCATCCCGCGCTGTAACCGGCGGGTGTTAGCTACAATTAGCGTAAGTCTTGCCCATGTTTTTAAAGGGGTTTAAAAGGGTTTACCTTGGGCCCTCAATATGATATCCCTTTAAAGTCTGATAGGTGCGGGTCCCACCTGTGGGATCTTCAGCTATCTTGGGAACAAGCCCCCAAGTGTCGGCTCGTAATGAAGAGCTGTTCTATGGGAATACCTAGTACCTTTACCTTTTGGCAGGCCCAAAATCTCCTTTAAGCCCCCCTTTTCAGGGGCCCGTTCCCAGAGGGGGAAAACCCTCACCTATCAAAAATTTGGGTGTACCCCTTACCCAGGACCATGTGTTTCGTGTAACTATAGATTTTTCCCGCTTGCCAAAAGGGAAGATGTATACTGAATAACAATGGTATTAGAGACACCTGCTCTTTTACCTTTGCAGCTTCCCTGTATGGAAATTATACACAAGACCCCAATGTGTGCATTAATTTAGCGCACCCAAATCCCCCCAAAGTCTTTATTTTTCCTATGTGTATAAGTTGTTTTTTAGCCATAGAAAGCAGCAGAAAATGTATTTTGTTGTTTTTAAGGATTTTAAAGTCTGAAGAGGAGCATACTCTTGAAACCTTATATCAAATTACTCAGCCCCTAAAGGTTTTCACCTGAATTCTTTGCTCTTCCGTTATTAAACCACAGGTATTTTGTGATTTGCTTTAAGCTTTCGAACATCAATGCAATTTTTTTCACAGGATCCCCCCAGAACTACCATGTGCCATTTACTTGCATCTTATGTCTTAGCACCAGTACAAACATGTAACTGCTGCCTCTACACCACCAGCAGCTATGGCTGTGTCCATAGGATACCATATTCTGCTGTAGCAGCAAGATCTATTTTATGAGTTACTAAGACTCTACTAATAGAAATAATACGACTTTCCTTACATGAAACAACCAATTTCTTTTTACCTGTATGGTAAGTAATTGATTACTTATAACATTTGTTATTGGCCTGTAGCTGGTGATTTGTGATGAAGATCTGTCTTTTAGCTTCTAAGGCTTGGTTCACATCTGCGTTGGAAGTTTAGTTTGGAACCTCCGTCATAGGGGCCGTTCACATTCTGGGACTGATTCCAGCCTACGCGCGCCGTATTTGTGCTGCAGTACGGCTGGAAAAACCCCTCCCAGTATTTACGTAATCCATAGTTCTCATAGAGACTTGGATTCCGTCTCTTTCCCACTCGGCGAATATGCCGAGGGGAGAGAAATGGCATGCACTTATTTACCGGCGGGTG